>CM021101.1:405031731-405111145 GCA_007115665.2 Sequoiadendron giganteum
GCACATGCATTTAGGCACACTACCTAGAGCTCACTGCTCAAAGGAAGACTCGCTGTCTTACATAAAATATTTAGATTAAATCCATCTGAAGAATTTGAACTGAGAAAGTAGCATCTGCTAATGCTTGAGTACAGTTCCGGTTAAGCACATGAACACTTCTTCACTTTCTTTCACTCTTCTTCACACTTTGCTATGCCTTTGAATGATCTGAACCTTTTTTGCACATAACACTCACACACTTCACACTTCGCATAAATGTACCAAATGAAGAAACAATCACATATATATCCGCAACAAGAAATTACATTGCTTCATGTCGGCTTCAACAAAATAATAGAATGA
Source organism: Sequoiadendron giganteum (assembly GCA_007115665.2). NCBI lineage: Eukaryota > Viridiplantae > Streptophyta > Pinopsida > Cupressales > Cupressaceae > Sequoiadendron > Sequoiadendron giganteum. Next base: position 405,032,074 of record CM021101.1, read on the forward strand.
ATGCAAACTGTCGGCCCAAAATAATAAAGATTATCAATGCACATCAACCAAGGTCAACCACAACATAATAGAGACCCAAAAGAATGTTCTCAAACACAAAACACCTTCAAAGATTCTTCCTTGAAGATCCACAACATGCTTCAAACACCTTGTCGGCCATGAACATAAAAAATAGGAACATGCAAGAGAAAATCTCGGATCACAAGCACAATGATCAATGCAGACATGCAACACAAATAGAAAATGATCTAGTAATATCCATGAACACCACATTAACATACACAACAACTCAGATTATCAGATACATGTTATCTTCTTCCATGAACACCATCTGCAGTAACAAAATATCTGTCAAAACATAGAAACTTATAACTTGCTCAAATCTTCATGCACACCTCTGAAAATTTTGGAGTAGAAACTAGATAGGCTTGAAAACAAACCCTTTAATCCACAACATCTCGCTATCAACATACTGAACTTTCTACCATACTGATCTTCACTGCTTCATAGATAACCTGTAACATATTTTATTACAATTTTCTCAATATCCTCGACATATACAGTCTTAAAGACATTAATGCTAATAGTGTTGACATCAGTGACAACCACATATCAGCAACTCGACCAAAAAATCCAACAATCTTCCCCTTTGGCATTGATGGCAACATATGATGTGAAAAACACACCATCAACGCAACTAACTCTTCTTCCAACAATCTCCCTTTTACACATTGCTCTTCTCTCCCTTAGTTCTCCAAGAGTTTTTCACATTACTCTTCTCCCCCTTTGACATCAATGACAAAGATACACAAGATCTGAACCACATATCTGAATCATCTAGCTACTCCCCCTGAGTAGTAACCACCACAACATCAATCTGAGTCAAGATATGACTATGAATGCATAGAATGATGCAAAGACTATGCATCTTTGTTCTGATTAGGAGGGGTAATCACCCCTAGCTTCCCTCTGAGATACTCAAAGTATCCTTGGGAAAAGACTTAGTAAAAGATGTCTACAATCTATTCCTTAGTAGGCACATACTCCAGTCTGACTTCCTTATCATTCACCTTATCTCTCAAAAAGTGGTATTTGATAGATATATGCTTGGTCTTTGAATGCAACACCAGATTCTTAGAAATGTTTATAGCACTTGAGAGTTATCACAAAATATGGCAATAGGTTCATCATACACAACTCTGATATCTTTCAACATCTTCTTCATCCACAATACTTGACTACAATTGTTAGCAGCAACAATATATTCCGCCTCTGCAATAGACAAAGAAATGACATTATGCTTTTTGCTTAACCATGAAATCGATTTCTTTCCCAAGAAAATTGCGCCACCAGTAGTACTTTTCCTGTCATTCACATCTCCTTCCCAATCAACATCAATAAAGGCACTTAAAGTAAGATCATCATCTTTAGGATACCACAGGCCAAAATCAATTGTTCCCTTCAAGTATCTAAAAATTCTCTTCACAGTAGTCACATGAGATTCCTTAGGATCAGCTTGAAATCTAGCAACAATGCATACAACATTAATGATATCAAGTCTAGTTTGAGTCAAATAAAGAAATCCACTATTCATTGATTTGTATCTAGTCTAATTTTCCTTTGGAGAATCATCATCTTGTGCCAACTTACATCCGGTCACCATGGGTGTACCGACTAGTTTTGAATCTTCCATACCAAACTTCTTTAGCAGTTCTCTCACATACTTGGACTAAGATATAAAGATCCCTTTATGTACCTGATAATTTGCAATCCCAAAAATAATTTCAACTCTCCAATCATTGACATCTCAAAATCATTCTGCATCTCATTAGAAAACTTCATGCACAAACCATCATCTCCTCCAAAAATGATATCATCAACAAAGACTTCCACTAAAAAATCTTTATCATCATCAATCTTGAAATATAGATTACTATCGGCAGTACCTTTGTTAAATCCAAGCTTCAACAAGTACTTATCCAATATAGCATACCAAGCTCTAGGGGCTTTCTTGAGTCCATATAATGCTTTCTTCAACTGAAAAACCATATCTCCTTGATCAATCAATTGAAATTCATCAAGTTGCTCAATATACACCTCTTCCTCTAATTCACCATTTAGAAATGCTGACTTGACATCCATATGATAGACTTTGCAGTTTTTTTAAGCAACATAAGCAAGAAAAAGTCTCACAACTTCAATTCTTGCAACAGGATCAAACGTTTCTTCAAAGTCAATTCCTTCCATTTGAGAGTATCCTTTGCATACCAGTCTTGCTTTTTTTTTGATAACTTTGCCTTGTTCATTCAATTTTTTTCTAAAGACCCATTTAGTTTCAATTACATTTTTGTCTTTAGGTCTAGGAACAAGAATCCATGTATTATTCTTCTCAATTTTCTGTAGTTCTTCTTTCATTGCTTCAATCCAATGTTCATCTTTGCATGCTTCATTGACATTACTTGGCTCAGCCTTTGAAATTAAACAATATTCTTATACAATTATTCTCCTAGTCTGGACACCTTTGTTCTTATCTCCTATAATCTAATTTTTTGAATGATTTAATCTCACATACCTTGGAGTCTTAGAGTGTTCTTGAATTTTAGGCTTTTGTGATCTCTCTTTTGTACTTTCACTAGTCTCTCCTTCTTCTTGATCCTCTTGATTCACCGAAATGATCTAAACTTGATTTGAAGTCTGAATCTTGTTTGTACTATCATTCTGATCATCAAAATCATATCCATAGGTTCTGGAGGGTCTAGCAATGTCTTCATCAACCTTAATGTTTGCACTTTCAACCATTTTCTTCAATCTCTTGTTGTAGCACCGGTAGGCCTTACTCTTGGTAGAATAACCAAGAAAGATTCCTTCAGCACTTCTAGCATCAAAATTTCCTATATCTTCATCTCTCTTGATATAGAATTTACTCCCAAAGATTTTGAAATATCTAACAATAGGCTTATGACCAAACCATAGCTCAAAAGGAGTCTTACCGATATTACCTTTGATTTGTACCCGATTAAGGAATACAAAATAGTACTTACAACTTCTCTCTAATGGATATGGGGAACATTTCCTTCCAACATCATAGTTCTAGCAGCATCTTGAACTATCCTATTCTTCCTTTCCACAACTCCATTATGTTGAGGGGTCCATGGTGCAGATAATTATCTCTTTATCCCATGTTCTTCACAAAAAGAATTAGACTCACCGGAAGTAAATCCACCACCTCTATCTGATCTTAGACACTTGATCTTCAGACTTGTCTCTGCTTCAACCATAGCCTTAAAGATCTTGAACTTTTCTAGAGCTTCAAATTTCTCCCTTAAGAAAGTAACCCGCATCATCCTAGAGTAATCATCAATAAGAAACATGAAGTACCTATAACCTTGTAGACTTCTGATTCTAGCAGGACCACACAAGTTAGTATGCACAAGCTCCAACAATTCATTTGAACAATGTTGTTTTCTTTGAAATGAAATTCTAGTTTGTTTTCCTAACTGATATTCCTTGCATATGGTATTAGTAGGCTTCACCAACTTAAGAAGATATCTCACAACCTGTGAGGAGCTTATTTTGATAATAATGTCAAAGTTTACATGACATATTCTTCTATGCCACAACCAACTTTCATCAACTTGAGCAATCAGACAACTTTTACTAGCAACATTCATATGAAAGATGTTACCTTTTGTTTTAGTACCTGAAGCAATCACATTTCCATAACTTCCCAGTATGCTACATTTTCCATCTTCGAATTGAAGATTATATCCCTTATCAACCATCTGTCCAACACTCAGAAGATTATGCTTCAAACCTTCAACATAAAGAACATAATCAGTATTATGCTTACCATCAAAAGAAATACATCATCTACCATGGATTATACCACCATTTTTATCACCAAATATTACAACACCACGATCATACTTCTCTAGGCTTACAAATTTACTTTTATCACCTGTCATGTGATGTGAACATCCACTATCAATTACCCATTCATCTCTCTCTTCAACTTGATCAGCTAGAGCTTTCTCCACATTTGTACAACTAGCAGATTCAATAGAAATAGGATTATTTTCCTTGATATCAATAAATACAAACTCATCTTCACTTACATTCCCTTTGTCAGATTCATCATCTGTCACACCTTCATTAGTAGCATAGTAACACTTCTTTTGAAATTTAGGGTTGTAAGGTCTTGGCTTATGAACTCTTTCTGGACACCTTGATGCAAAATGACCTATCTTGTTGCAAGAAAAACATTTAATAGGAAAATTTCCTCTATACTTACCTTCTCCTCTGGCTTCCGTTTTGACAATAAGTGCTTCAATCTCATTCATTTCTCTTTCTTCTTCTTCAATCTATCTCATTTCTTCCTCATATCTGAATACCTTTCAAGAAGAACTTTCACCTAGATCATATCTCTGCTTGTCTCTTCTAAAAGCAGTAGCTTTAAATGCAGATTCTATCTTCGGAGGGGCATCACCGAATTCACTCAACTCAAAAGTAGTAAATTTACCAACCAACATATATCTGGTTATATTTGTCACAGTTCAGAGCTCCTCAATGACTATAGATTTGATTTTGTATGCATCAAGAAAGGATCTAAGCACTTTAGCAATGATCTCTAATTCATCCACCTGTCCACCAGCACATCTAATACCACACACAAGTTCATTGAATTTTTGCATGAAAGTAGCAATATTATCATCATTCCCATTTTCAATAGTTCATATTTTCCTTTCAGACTTTGTAGCTTAGCCATCTTCACATTGGCATCACCTTCATATAAAGTTTCCAAATTTTTCTAGATCTCATAAGTAGTCCTCAGCTCCATAACATTCGTCATCTCAAGATCAGTCAAAGCACTCAACAATGCTTCCTTAGCCCTGATGTCATATTTAACATCCCTAATCTTAGCAGTAGTAGTAGGACCATTCCAAGGAATAAAATACCTATTGCATGTAATGTTCTAGTAGGATTCACAAATGCATCTTAGATGACACTCCATTCGAGTATTCCACAAAGAATAATTTGTTCCATCAAATCTTAGACTATCCTTCTTGTATGTCGCCATCCTGGATCACCTCAAGCTGTTGAACTCCTTCCAAGGAACCTGCTCTAATACCAATTGTTGGCAACACAAGGGCAGACAAGTGAGAGGGGGGGTAAATCAGTTGTCACATAATTTCAACTTATTAAACTTATTAACCTTTATTCTCAGATCTGATTAATAACAGTGAAAGCATGAATCAACAACACATCAGAAACACACATAACACCAATATTTTTGCGTGGAAGCCCTGTTAGGGGAAAAAGAACGACGGAGGTTAATCCACAAGTTATACCCTATTAAAAGTATAAGAGGAATATATAAGGAATGCACATGCATTCAGGCACACTTCCTAGAGCTCACTGCTCAAAGGAAGACTCACTGTCTTGCATAAAACATTCAGATTAAATCCATTTGAAGAATTTGAACTGAGAAATTAGCATCTGCTAATGCTTGAGTATAGTTCCGGTCAAGCACATGAACAGTTCTTCACTTTCTTTCACTCTTTTTCTCACTTTTCTCTGCCTTCGAATGATTTGAACCTTTTTTGCACATAGCACTCCCACACTTTGCACTTCACCATTCACATACATACCAAATGAAGAAACAATCACTTATATATATCCATAACAAGAAATCACATTGCTTCATGTTAGCGTCAACAAAATAATAGTATGAATGCAAACTGTCGGCCCAAAATAATAAATATTATCAATGCGCATCAACGAAGGTTGGCCACAACATAGTAGAGACCCAAAACAATGTTCTCGAACACAAAACCCTTCAAAGATTCTTCCTCGAAGATCCACAACACGCTTCAAACACCTTGTCGGCTATGAACATGAAAAACATGAACATGCAAGAGAAAGTATTGGATCACGAGCATAATGATCAATACAAACATGAAATACAGATAGAACATGATCTAGAAATGTCCATGAACACCACAATAACATACAAAACAACTCAGATTATCAGATACATGTTATCTTCTTCCATGAACACCATTTGTAGTAACAAAACAATTGTTAGAACACAAAAACTTATAACTTGCTCAAATATTCATGTGCACCTCTGAAAATTTTGGAGTAGAAACTAGATAGGCTTGAAAAAAAACCCTTTAATCCACAACATCTTGCTATCAACATGCTGAACTTTCTACCATACTGATCTTCACTACTTCACAGACAACCTGTAACATATTTTATTACAATTTTCTCAATATCCTTGACATATATAGTCTTAAAGACATTAATGCTAATAGTGTTGACATCAATGACAACCACATTTCAGAAACTCAACCACAACATCCAAAAATAATGACATTCTAGTTCATGTAGGGAAATAGGTGAAACTTGGCATTTTAATGAAGAGGGTTTAAGGGAATTATTTCTTGAAGAATGGATTCGATACCAAATAATTTAGAGATTCAAGGTTTATAGTTTGGGGAATCTCATATCTAAAGGAAAATTAGATACAAAGGGGATTGAGATATCATATTTTGAGATGTAGAGATACAAAAGATATGCAAGGGATATGATGCTAAGAAGATCTATGAATTTCCTCAAGGATAAATCATGAAAAAGTGTTAGGATGTCACGACCCCTATTTTCACTAAGTGAATTATAATCCAATAAGACTATTTTAAGGACCATTGTGTCTTAATTTATTTAATAAGGAAGAATGTACATATACTTTTTATATGGTTATGGTAATGGTTATGTTCATTTAATTAAATGTTTTGTTAGACAAGTAAATTTGGTAATCATATAGACTGAATAGAACTATTAATGTATTGATGATCAATTAAACAAAATTGAAATTGACGCTTTTATATAATTATGATAATAATGGAATAAAATACTAATAGTTCTTTTATTAAAGTTTAAATAAATTAAAAGTTGAGTTAACAAAGATTATTGAAATAAATATATTAATTATAGTACTGTAATTAAAGCGAAAGACAATAGGTCAAAACAAATAAAAAAGGTAATGAAGAAAAGTGTGAAGTGATTTTCACCCTTACAAGATGAAAGGATGGGTTTATTTAATTTTAAAATGGAAGGTCGATTGGCAAAGGGTTTAGGGTTTCTACAATATTTGCGCACTCTGGTGTCTTTAAATATTAGGGCAGGTATTAGTTTTGGTAACCGCTCTACATGGGGGCAATTGCTGGGGTATTTGGGGGATTTTATGGGAGACTCTGAAGAAAATAAACCTCTTTATGGTATCATGATCCCTCATTGAAGTCTCTGGCCAGCGAAATCTCATTCCATAGTTGGTTTCTCAAGACCTCAGTATTATATACAAAATTCTATCTTTCCTTGGCACCGCTGGAATACTTGGTATGTCTTTTTCTGCAAATATATTATTGGTCTTGCAAGTACTCCCTATTGGTACTTTCATTGATATTTATTTGTTTGAGCCATTAATTTATATTTTCCTTCCATGCTTAAGAATATTGAGCTTCTATTATTTGATCAGTCTATTAGATGGTTCTGAATCTTTACACTAACAATCACCTAATTTTTGGAGCTCCCTACAAGTCGGGTTGTCCCTGAGGAAGGATGATAAATTTACCTCCTTCTCATAACCCTAAGTTCTTTAAGATCGATGGTGGAATTATATCAACCCTAGATGCATGCCTTCTGGTATTTCCCTTAAAGGGTGGCTAGTTCAGAATGACTTTTCCTTGTAATATTTTCTAACACTTTCTGCAATAGCAAGCGACGTCCATGCTGCAAGTATTACCCTCCATGAAATTTCATCTTTTATTTGAAGCTTTGGTTTAATATAGTCCTACTTTAGTAAAAACATTCTTGTATGGATTTTCGAATGAATTTTTATGAGGGTTATTCTCTCCATAAGTACCCAATAGCTTAGAAGCCTCTTAGATATCCCATGCTTGTGGATGATCAGAGAATCTTTCAGCCAATGCTATGTGGCATTGAGGAAAACTCAAGAATTGAGAGATTCTGAGTTCAAATGTGACACGAAATTAGTGAAGTACTAAGTAACTAACCAAGCAAAAGGTTCACATGCATATTCTTAGATAAACACAAATACAATATAGATAGCCCCTCCATTTAGTTATAAATGGGAAGGTAATACACATATAAAAGAGTGATAGAGAGATATCTTATGTGCTTTAATTGTGAGAAAAAGTATGAAGGTTTTTCATGTATGCTATTGCTGTTTTGGAAAGTAAGAGAGGCTATTCTAAGAGCTTTGAAAATAGAGGAGGGGTATAAATTTTTATCTTTATATCAAGGATTAATTACTTGGATGGGATGCCATAACCATTTGGGTGGTAGTTTACCTTTCTAGTGCACATGCAAACAAGGTTTTGGTGAGCTTTCTGATATCGAGAGTGCAGGATTTCTTGTCTGATAAGTAATCACACTATCTAATTAATGCATTGTCTAAGAGAGCTCACTTTGAGAAAACATGCATATCCATGATTGAGCTTGGAGAATATGTGGTCAAAGGTATATAAATTGGCTTTAGGGCGAGAATTAAAACTTTGGTTTGTTGGATTTGAAATTTGTTTATATGAGTTGTTTATTAGTGAATGCTTTTGAATTGTGGGACTGTCCTCTTTTGTTTGAGGAAGGTGAGATTTGTTCATCTTCATGAAAATTTAGTAACTTCGGTTTTATTTTATAACATGTCACTAAATTTAACCATTGAGAAGGATGGTGTCAACTAAACTAGAAAAAGGTAAAATTCATTTACAAACTAGCTGCATTGAAAAATAATCTTCAACTTGAGTTTACAACAAATCTATGAGTTTTCTTTAGAAATTTCTCAAGAAATCATGTGATTGGACAAGCCCAAAAATGAGTGAACATTTGAGATAATTGATTTCAAAAAAACTTGAGGCACGGTATCTCTAGTACTAATGAAGTTCAAAATGTTTCATTTCAGTTATTATTTAAATACATGTATGTCAATGGGAAGAGAATATAGTAAATTAAAGAAATTAAAGAGAAGGGGCTTTAGCCCATAGATATTAGAGCTTGGTTTCCTTTTATTTTTAAAAGCTCCCTTGCAAAATCCATTTTATGCACATTCTGCAATCATTTCATTATATTCCATGAGATGACATCTCTTTGAGGCACTCTGTCATCAATTCAGGTGTTTTATCTATGTTTTTGCATCTTGCATATATGTCTACCCGAGCATTTCCAACTAAAACATCTAAGAGAAATCCCCTACCATTATGCTTTGGTGCATGTCCGTAGGCCATCCCTAAGTTCCTATTTTGAACCCTTGTCATATTAAGCTATGATTAACTGTCAATTGTTTTATTTTCTCTTTTGATTAAATGAAGGGGAAAACGGGCATTTTGACTGGAAGTTTTCTCCATCTTGCTCATTTCAAATTGTTGAATGTGTATTATTGAATGGCTGGTAACAAAGTGATTTGAGGTGACTGTATTTTGTTAATGAACAGTTTAGAAAATAGTTGAAAGGGAATGGTAGTTATGTTTCAGTTTGAAAATGTCAAAACATTACATGTACTTGAATTCTTTCTTTATGGTATTGAGCAGAAATGGAATACTATTCCCAGATTGTATAAAACATTTTATTGATTCATAACTTGTAAATGAGAGAGTTGCATTGATATAACACTTAGTGCTTTGTAAAGGTGATCAATTTTAGAAGTATCTCATAGAGTTGTATATAAAGACATATTTATATGCATTATTATGTTGTACTTGAACTTTAGCCTCTTAATCTTAAGTGATGTAAGATCAGAGGATTTTTTAGAGAGAAACAAAGGTGATACTCTGTGTATGAATTTCAAACAGTGTTTGTGGATAGCGAAGTACAACCAGTGAGGCATTGAAGAATATATCAATGAGATAGTATTGCCAGTGAGGCATTGTAAACAACAATATTATTATTAGATTAAGCTAGTAAGGAACTTTTATGAGTGGTTTTTCATCCTTGCGAGGGTTTTCCACTCGTGAAAATCTCTATGTTATGATTTCTTTGTGGATGCACTTATCATTTTGCTATTTTCTTAATTTTCATTGTAGTATTTGAGTTTACATGTATTGTTGAGGTGATACTCATGTGTAAGCCTACATGGCTAAATCTAATGAAGGCATCGCCTTGTTTATATATACTTGAATCATTGATGTATGTTATTCCATTTGATTATAGCAATGAAAGTAATTTGATCATTTCAAAAACTTAAGGATGTAATTAGCATATGTGTTTTTCCGGTCCTTACATAGGATTAGACAAAATAACATACTAAGAGGTACGGAAGTGGGGATTAGGGTTGGAATACCTAATGACATGACAGGGAGAGGAAGAAATGGAAGTCCACTATGGATTAGAGGAATGCAATATCTTTGTGTATCATAGAGTAGGGAACATGTTTTAGATTAATAGGTACCATATGCAAGTTGGGGAGTAGGGAATTGAAAGTCCTAAAATCCCACAATCAATAATGAAGGGGGAGCAAGGATCAGGGAAATGGAATACTTGATTTGGTAGAAAAAGAGAATGAAAAATTTCACTAAGGTTCTAAAATTATGAGTGTGTGATGTCATATACATTTAAATATGACATTAGGAAACATTTAAGGCCTATAATATGGTGGGGATTAAGGTTTGGAGTGTCAGTATGACAAGGCCCTTTGAAACAAAGGGAAGGAAAATTCCACAAAGCCAAAGAGGAGTGAATGTTAGGACCTAAAAATCAAAGTGAATACATGCCCGAGGATAAAAGTTAAGTGGATCCTAGGAGGGTTGGGCCTAAATATGTATAAGGAAAGTATGATATGGGGATTGAGAGTGTGGGGAAAAGGTTGCAATTTAGAAATGGAAGCTAACAAGTGAATATCAAAATTTTTAATGGGAATACAATAATTTGGGTGTTAAAATTTGGGGGAACTTTATGATAGGTATATAAATAAAGAGATTCTCAAAATCACATGTGAGAGGAAGACAAGAAGGAAACTTGGAGGAATAGATAATTGAGAAAACAAAGTGTAAGATTTACTTTAAACAAACCCAAGATACAATGAAATATTATGAAAGCATGAAAGAAAAACAATATGCTAGCATAAACTATATTGTATATAGCAAATGAGAGTAAATGTCAAATATAAAAAGAGCCATTGCATTATATAGAGAAAGATAATGTATGAGGTAACCTAGGATCTCACATAAAGCATGGAGTTCAACTGGAGTTAGCCTATGCAATAAAGCAAGAAAGATTATCTAAGAAGGAAAGCTTATCTGGGAAAACTTATCCAAATCTAGAGAAAATAAAGTAAATAGCTAATAAAATAATTACTTAAATAAATAAATGCAACTAGATAAAAGTACACTAAGTAAGCTTAAGTGAGTGTAAAAAAGGAATTATTTACAATAACACCCCCCTAAGTGCAACTTACAAGAAAAGCTTACAAAATATAGAAAGGTGGGTCCTGATAACTAAGCCTAATGAGGTACCCAATTACAAATAAAAGAGAAAGAAGAAAAAACTTTGTGACCAAAACTCCTAATCAATTATTTCAAACTCAGAAAATATAAGCTACAATTGTCAATGAAGAGCTACTAATAAATACCATACTGTAACAAGATAAAGATCAAAGTCAAAGAAACCACTGCATGAGTATCACTGGGATACTCTTGAATGCTCAAAATTATAGATTGGTATATAGTTTGTATAGCTTAAATATATTGGGTTGAAGATACAAGTACTCAATCTCTAGATATAGAAGCTGATTGTTTGAATATGTGAAGATTTTGCTTTGCAGAGATGTTCTCCAAAGTGGATAGAAATTAAGACACCCTTTGAAATTTACTTGATTTTGGAACTTTATCATGCAGTGATTGATTTTAACTAAGAAGAACCAAAAAAAATAAAATGGGAAAATGATAAGGCATGCAAAAATCAATGAGAAATGCAAACACAATACATGCTAAAAAAAGGATCAACATGCAAAGATGGATGTTCACATCTTGCTCCATAGTTGCTTTCATAGAAATTTTCCTTCAAAAGATTGACACTTTATAAGTAGTTCTTTTACAATGTAATTATTACTTCCAGAGTATAGTTTAGGACACCAAATATATCCCTCTTATACAAAGAATATCACCAAATTTTATTGTTATGCCAAATTATAAGACAAAGTACACAAATATAGATGTTTGAATTTTTTACTTTTGGTACAAAATCTATAAAATATACATGGATGAATGTGTAGAGAAATAAAATAGATTTATAATGCCTATTGGAACTCAAAAAATGGAGCTCGTGGGCACAAGTTATGACTCGACAATAAAAAAGAGGAACATCTAGATTTGATTGGCAAAAATAGGCAGTAAATAACAAAATTTGTAATTTTTTCTCCACCACAACGAAGTGCTCCAAACTAGCTTTCCAATGCCTATTCAAACACGAAAAATCTAAAGTTATAGTGAAAATATATGGCCTAAGAAAAAACTAATTAGGCATGTAGGTGCTAACATCAGCATGATGTCATTCGATGAAAAAATCAACTTGGGTCAAAGTTTTAAAAAACTATCAAATTTTATATGAAAATAGGGGTTTTTGGACCTTCTAGACGCAATGGAATAGTTATTTTTTGCCTCAAAATTCCTTGATTCACAGCATGTCAGGATGCTCATAAAAGATTCTTGATTCATGCCTCAATCAATCTAGCCTTCATTTTTTGATTTTGGAAAAATGAGAGGTTGATTTAACTTTCTCGACTACTTTGAATGTGATGGTAAGTCTAGGAGGCTACAAAACATACATGCAACTGAAAAATAAGATGTTAATTTGGAAAAACGAGAGGGTACTCTAACTTTCTCAGCTGCCCCAAACACAGTGGTAAGTCTAAATTCAATCCAAGAGGTTACAAAAAATACATGCAACACACAATGTAACTAAAAACGTAGATGTTAAACCCTTGAAACCTATTATTTTTTCATAATTTTTGATTCTCAAGATCATCTGAGGATGCAAGAGAAGAGCATATTTTTTTCTACCCAAAAATAACATATTTACACTCAATATTTCTAAAAAGAAATCCTATCAATCATGAAAGCTCTGATACAATGTAAGATTTACTATTAAATAAACCCAAGATATAATAAAAGATTAGGAAAGCATGAAAGAAAATTAATATGCTAAAATTAATTATTTTCTATATAGCAAATGAGAGTACATGTCAAATATACAAAGAGCCATTGCTTTATATAAAGAAAGGTAATGCATGAGGTAAACCAAGACCTCACTTAAATCATGGAGTTCAATTGAAGTTATCCTATACAATAAAGCAAAAAATCTTATCTAAGAAGGAAATCTTATTTAAGAAAGCTTATCCAATAAAGTAGGAAAATTTATCTAAATATAGAGAAAATAAATCAAACAACTAATTTAAACTAATTACTTAAACAAATAAATGCAACTAGATAAATACATACTAAGTAGGCTTAAGTGAGTGTAAAAAAGGAATTTTTTACACTAACACAAAGGAAAGGAAAACAAGTACACAAAATCCAAAAAATATAATGGAAGAGTCAAGGAAGGAGCCCAAGGAATATATAAGTTGAGAAAAATGTATTAATGTAAGGGAAATCTTGAAAACCTACTTGAGGCTAGAAATTTGCTCATAGACCCTTATATTGATAATTTTTTTGTTTTTAAAATTTAGGCACATGACAAAAGTATAAGGGTAGGAAAAACATACCTTTAAGAATTTTTTTAACCAATGGGTCTTATTAAAGTAATTTTGTGATTAAATATTAATGGCGGGAAATTTAAAGATGAGGTAACAAAGAGAAAACATGACTTAGAAGATTTTGCACCTTATGGCATAAAAAATATATTACCAACATAGGATCTAGTTAAGGATTGTGATGGAGTGAATTTGACCCCCTTGCAAATTCCCCATTTACACCCCTTACCTTAGAAAAATCAAACCCAAAGATGCTATTCCACCTCATCCATCCACTTTCCACCCACTTGGTGACTATCTGTAGTGTCGGTGGGGGAATTTTTGTTATGGACGCTAGCGTGGCGTGCTTCCATCCTAACAAGATTCCTACCTCTAGAATCTATAGAGGCATTACACTTCTCCATTGGTGATGAAATGTAATGCCCTGGTGCCCTTGAATGAACTCAAATGACTCTTTTGGGCTCCTATTCAACTTCAAAAGATGATCTTCTCCATTCAATCCATCTTCATCACATTTCTTCAATCACACTACACACTTATTCATACTTCTTGAGCATCTCACAACACTTTCCACCATTTTTGAAGCTCCAAGTCGACACTATGCTAGTTTTTATCCTCTTGTTGTTGCGAAAATGTTGGCATCTACAATCTTGTGAGCTCACATCTCCCTTCACATGGTTGAGGGCATCTTGTTGGGGAGGTGATATCCATTTTACTTAGCATCATTGTTTGATTTGGTAGCATATTATTGTTAGAATTGCTTGGTATTCTTCCATTTCAATAATTCTTTATCACACTTTCTCCATTTGTGGCTATTCTAGCTATTCGTGGAGGTGGGAACACCGAAACGGGAGTTTGACTGTAGCAAGCCCCAAAACAGCCCCAACTTTTTTCCCCGTTCTGCTATGTGTAGGTATTTCGGTCATGTGGAGCTTGTTGGAGGCTAGACCAACAGTAAGTTTGATTTTTTCCACCTTTGATTCTGTCAAGTTCTATCTTTTAAGTTAAAGTATTCTTCTTGCTATTTTAGTCTTCTAGTTGTATTTTACTTGTTATTATCATATAAAACTGCATTCATCAAGTAGTTAGTGAATTCTTTGTTAGTTTAGACTGTACTTTGTACACTCTGTCCATACGGATGCCAACACCCAATCAGGATGCTAGTGCACCATGCTGTCATCTGTCTTCTATGCTAGAGTCCTTTGGTAGAGAACTACCTAGGTTACAATACAAACTCGAGAATTTTCTCACCTGGTTTTCTAAACTCTCGGGTTGATGAAAGGATAGTGACAAACCAGTTGTCATTCTTTTTCACCCTCTCAAATATAAAAATTACCTTAAACAAATCCTTTAGCATGAGGTAGATCAAGGCAGTTGATTGTTCTAGACCCTCCTATGACCTGGGGTCTTGAGTAGTCGGTCCCCCTCCTTTACATTTTGGTGAACTTGATGTGAATTTTTATAGCTCCATTTGGTAATGCTGAAAGACTCTTCTCTCATGTTTTAGGCGTGTTGTGGGTGTGTGGTTTGTAGGATGCTTGGCCTTTCAATCCAACCTATGACCCCTAGTAGCATAGCTAGAATCATCCTTAAGTGTTGTGAGACGATACCTTGAATAGGTCACTATCTAATTGTGAAACCCTTGGGGGCTTCTACGCAAGTACTTTCTAGTGTATGTAGTGATGGCTTCATTCATGCATCTCCCCATTCCATCTATGCAGCCTACGAGTGGGTCTCCTACTATAACATTTACCTTATAGGATTTGTCGATGAACGCTAACATAGAACCCTCTCCTTTGTACATTCTTGCATGTATCAATGGGAACACTGTAACTGGCATTCTCATTGACCCTACATGTCGGGTTATTGTTATCACAGAGGAGATCATGTTGATAGAATTCTTACATAAGGATGGGTACGATGAGCCTAAACGCACTATACGTACATATGATGGGCTTTTCATTCCTCCTACTAGCCTGTTTTTCCTTTTAGGTCTAAATAGCTAAATAACATGATGATCTTAGGAAGTAAGAGTCTTGGTTTAGTCTTAGGTCTTTTAAAATTTGAAAATAATTTAAAGGGAAAAGTCTCATTTTGTCAAAGGTCTTTAGTTAATGTGAAAAATAACAGTTGGGCGCCAAACTACAAAGAGGGAAGCAAATATAAAAAATAAAATAAAAGTTTTTTGCCTTTTGCTTCTTTCACACACATAGCAAGAGAAAACTTAGGTTTTTCAACCTTGGCTATTGGTGGATTTTGTTGAAGGAGTCTTTTAAGCTTGAAGATCATGTTGCATCCATGATCGAAGGAGTATATGACATATTGTTGAAAGCTTGAGGAGGTTGTTGGCAGATTGCACAAAGGGGTAGAGATTTGACGGGTACGTTGTGTTTGAAGATGCGCACATTGCAGGTTTAGAAGGAAGCTACATGGTATATCATATGGAAAGGGAATTTTTTTGGGATGTGATGTCAAAGTATCTCCACGTACTCAAAGGAATTCAATGTTAACACTTTTTGTGTCTACAAATCCACCACTCTCTAGGTATACCTTGTGTCATTTGAGACCTCGAGAGTATGAAAGAGTGTATACAAAACCATGGGTATTAAGTTTGTTTTAAGATGCCTAAACATATGCAAATGGAATAAAAACTCATAAAACCTATGAAGACTTGTTCAAGATTTTAGAAAAATATGATGCATTATATCATAGAAGGAAGCTTTAACATTTAACCGTTAAGTATTTCAAGTTGTATTCAAGAAGTCATCATTTGGTCTGTATGTTAGGCCTGTAAAGTTATGGCATGTGCATAAGCTGTAGTTTCAGGTTTTTACTTGCCTTTCTACTATTTTTCTTTTAGCTTCGATGCAAGGTTAATGCAAGTCATGATGTATGGATGAATAAGGGAGCCCTACTTTCCTTCATCCTAGACAGTTTGAAAAATACAAAGATTAGTGAAAGTGTTAAGGTCCTGCACAACATAGAGATAAAAACCCTCAATATAGTTGAAAGAAGTGATCATTAAGGGAAAAATCTACATTTCATCAACAATGACACTATAATTGGAGACCCATTCTTAATAGTTCTAAGGGACTATACCAAGATGAGTAAATACTTGTACCAAAATCATGAAAGGGTAGCTTAGGGATAGGGTTTAAGATTACAGTAAGGAGTTTACATATGATGCAAAAGCAAGAGAATCTATAGGAGTGCAATTTGTTTCTCCAAGTTCAGTGATGGACTCTAGAGCCAATGGAAAAAGTAGTAATAATGATACAAAGGAGTTGTATGCAGAAGACACTCGAAGATAATGCTATTTTGAAGAGGGATGGGTAGGGTTAGAAATCAAAAACATTGAAGGAAGGACAATGAATGGTGATAAGGAACTTTTAGATCATTTGAAGTTTCAATATACTAACCCTCAAGATGCATCAAGGATGCAAGCATTTACAAGCACAAACATATGAAGCCATAGATAAAGAACCTTAGGCATGAGGGGTAGATTATAGTCACAAAGCATCACAAAATGTAGAGTAACCATGGAAGAAAAAGCATGAAAAAAGGTGTCGATCCATTGGAGAGTGTGTTTGTCATGTTTATGAGGGTAGTTAAGAACAATTTCTAAGAGAGGAAAGTGCAAGGTATTCTAGGATGAAGTTGAGAAGCAAGAAGCCCAAGAGCATGATGTTGTCTTTCAATATAAGAAATGTTGTCTTTCAATTTGGGAAGATTGATTTGTTGTTACTTTGCTTTGCTTCCAAAATTCTAGCTAAAGAAAATTCACTCTTGAAGTTGAAACTACTAAAAATGAGAAGCTATTGGTAAATCATGTAATAGCTCCACCATTTCCTCTCATGCTTTACTCTTTGCTGCAATCAAGATCTCAATTCAAGTTGCTTGAAGAACAACATAGGGATTCAACTCTATTTTTCAAGCAAAAAGGTTTTGGTGATAATGTTTAAGAGCAGTTTAGAATATCCATAATGAACATGAAATTGAGGAGAATATTGAAAAAATGACGAGGCAAGTATAAGAATTCCTGCTAGGAAGATCTTTGTAGTCTTAAGCATGAGAAAAGACATTTGCACAGTTGCAAAATAGAAATGGACAGTCATATGAATTTTTAGTCACATGAAAGTTTAGGAGTCTCAAAGGCTAAGATCACAAAAGATAATTCATTATTTTATAAAGGTTATCACAATCATAAAGGATGGTGAAAGAATAAAGATCAAAATAAGACAATCTATAACAATCATAGTGCATATTGGTGTGGAATATTGTGAGCAAAGGTGGAAGACCTCATGCACCAAGACAAAGAGAAATCATAGTCTTTTTGAAGAAATGCATGACATCAGAGGTAGTAAAGTTTGTACAGTAATAAGACATGAAGATAGTGCTAAAAGGAAGAAGAATGCATGAGAGTGTCAGTCTACAAGAAGCCATCAGATCATAGGGTATATGGGCGGTTTGAATAAGTTATTAAAGAGTACAAGGTTCTTGTGGCAATGGAAAATACACTAAGAGGACAATACTATAAATGGTGAAGTGTTGTAAATATAGGAGAAAGAAATTTGATAGCCATGAATTGATATGGGAGTATGAATGACAGTAACATCAAGTATGCACAGGTTCATAAAGAGACCCATATGTTGCTGAATCCTAATGTTTTCAAGAGATTACAGAGATTTTAAATAATCCTCAAGGTTTGTTTTTGGAGGCATTTCATTCTACTGGCTAGTTTGGTGCATTAGGAAATCCTCTATTGGCTCTTGAATCTAATATAAACCTATTGAATAGTGCAATTTTAGAGGAATTTTGTTGCTCCTTAGATAATTTTGGCAGTATCTGGAGTAAATCACCAACATCTATTCTTTGTAGTTGAGAAAAGGTTAAAGGTATTAGACAAGGTATAGTTGGACCATAGGAAACATACATGACCATGGATAGATCATAAGAATCTTGCAGACTTGTTCATGATAGAGTATAATTGAATATGTTTGCTATGAGAAAGGAGACCATACAAATTAGTCATCAACATTTGTCAGACCTTGGACAAGGAAGCTTGGACAAATGTTTACAGGGCGATCAATGAATCATCATGAAGAGTGAGTCAACTTGTTTATTCATAATCCTCCTAGTACGCCTTGGGGGGAAGAGTTTCAACTTCAAACTTCAATATATACTTGGCATTAGTTTAAGGAGTATGTTGGGAGGGTTTAATTTCAGTTATGAGCCTATTTTCTAGGAGGGAGTTTGGTCTATTTTAAAAGGAGCAGTTTGGGGCTTGATTTGAAGGGAGGAGCAACAGTTAACTATCTAGTTGGACTTGATGTCAACTCTTTTGACATTGATTTCACTTCTTCATTCTCCAAGTAGCTAGGACAGTTGGCCTTACTCTATTAGTTGCAGCTTCAGTCAACTCTGAGCTTCTTTTCTTTTCTTAAGGGCAGTTCTAACTCCTGTTTCTAGTTAGTTATGAGTCTATTCATTTTTGTTGCACTAGCATACATGCTTTGTAACTCATTCCTTATGAGTTTTTCAGACTTTGTAACCAATTTTATAGATTTGTAAAGAAAATACCTCCTGATATTCAATAAAGAAGTTCAGTTCCTTCTCAAAATTTTCTTGTTCTAGCATTGTATGAGAGTGTTTTGATTAAAATATTATGATTTCTATCTAAAAATCCTTCATTTTTATCTTATTCCTTTAATGTTTAGTTCAAATACAGTATGTTATAGTGCATGTCATTGATTGCGTATCAGTTTTGTTGAATGTTAGTTATGAAAACATCACTATTTTCTTTCAAACAAACATCAAACATTGAAACCTTTCATTTGAATCATTTATGCAAAATATATCAACCTGAGTTGTGAGCACTTTCAAATTCATTATTGAGTTATTTTGTGAGTTTTAATAGTAGATGCAAGTCATTCTCAGCTAGTGAATCACCCCTTAGAATAACTTTCAGTTTCTCCAACATTCGTCTTCCCTTTTCCCATTAAAATCAGTAGTTCTTAGGATATATTCAAAGGAAGACAACCCATAATTTGGAGGTCTATCTCCACCATAGGGTACCCACAATCTAAATATATTCCAATGTTTCATAGGATTAGCCGAGTCTAGGCTTAGCTAGGGAGTAAATCCTTAGTGAAAAAACCTCCCATTAGTTCTATCACCTTGTCAGTCTTGGTTGGGCCCAAGACTGTGAATTCCCTCTTTGATATTATCCCAGGGTCTAATTTGCTTAGAGTGAAACTAGGCATTCCTTGGCTAGTTTCCATGAACACAGTTCCCTCAATGATTCATAAGTGCTTGAAGTTCTCTCATGAGGGTTCTATGCATATAGTCCACGACACCTGTTACACACCGATGGTGGTGCATGGAGGCTACTCACTTGATAACTTCTAACCTGCCCCTGTTGGTCTGCTCCCTCCTAGGATAGACCTATTGTATCGAACTTATGTGAAATACAAGAATGGGGGAATAGCACCAAAAGTGACCTACCCTCCTTCTCCCTATGCCACTTTAGTTAAAGATTCCATGATAGCACAACATAAGGCTGCCTCTACCGCTCGAAAAAAGGAGAAGTCCACTCAGGTTTCTTCTTCTTCCTCCATTGTTCCACTTGCCTCTGCCTCTTGCCCAGTTGTAGCACCTTCAACTTCTGCCCCTATGTGTCTGTTGGGGAGTTTGATGGTTCCTGCTTGATAGAAGGCCATGTGTCAAGTGTTTGACCTTCCTATCTTACCCACGACACCTCGTCCCATCTTGTATGGTAAGGGGAAGGGTCCCCATGGAGTTGCCTCTATGTATCAGCCTCTGCAACCTCCTATTGCTTCTACCTCTAAGGTAGTGAAATGGGAAGAGGCCCACCATTGAGGCACTTGAGTCTATTTCACCGCTTGTTGTTCTTGCTCCTACACCGCTCCCTCCTGTTCCTATCCAAGAGTCACTCCTTCCATAAAAAATGGTTGTAATGGATAATTTGATGACTGAATAGGAGCCTTCTGCTCCTCCTCAGTTTGCACCCTCTAGCTCTCAGAGCCAAAGAAATTGTGCATATGCGTAAGCATCAGAGGGAGGCTTTGGACACTGAGTAGGCCACCTTGCAAAAGGAGGAAGGGGAGCCAACAACTCTTGTTTCAACATCTTATATTGTGTCCTCCTCTTCTACCCATTTTGCTTCAGTTCCCTCCACCCTAATCTTACTTCTAGCTCCCCCTGCGAGTGTAAATGATCCTCACCCTAAGAGGGTGCAAGTGTTCATTGCTCCTTCAATCGAGCCTCCTCTTCTGATGTCCCTTCTGGATATCTCGCCTTTCCAAAAGCTTGTGGATATGCTGAATACCTTGGTGGTGTTCATTGTGGTTTTCTCCTCTTCCTCCTCACCTTTGGCTTCATCTGTGGGGATCTCACACCCCTCGATGAAGTGCAAGTTTGAGGATGACCCCGCTTCTAATGGGGGTTGAAAGAAGGGATCGCCTTTTTCAGAAGTTGGTTCAGTGTTGGCTTGCGTTGTCCTAGTGATGGAGGTAGCGCCGATGTCCTTGAAGTTTGTCACTTCTCCTGAGTCCTTCGGTGAGGTCAGCAGTGGATCCTGGGAGCCTCCCTCATCACTCACTTAGTTGACACATGACACTCCCATAAAGTGCATGCTCAACTCTGTAGACAATGTCCTGGCTCTATTGGTAATTTTTTTTAGATTGTTGATGTTTAGCTCACAAAAAAGTGAGGAAGACCTCAAGGGGCCCTCTTCCTTGGCTCTTGTCATAGGAGAGTTTGAGGGTACCCCCTTGCTATCCCACTCTTGTAGGCTCATCCACCCTCCCCTTACAATGATCTAGATTGGGAGAACTATGACCTCTTGGTTGATGAGGAATAAGGGGTTCCTCTTCTTTACCTGAAGATTAGATTTGTGTGTGTGTTTTGTTTCCCCTATGCTTGTTTTATGTGTTCCTAGAGGACCCTTGCCACCCTCGTAGGTGCTTGGATACAAGAGTGTTTTTGTGTCATGAACTTCTTATATTTTTTACATCATTCTTCTCTTTGTTGTGCCTTGATTTTTGACAATGCAAATGATGCAAAGTGTTGGGGGAATTTTAGCCTCCCTTCCATGTTGACACAATTTTTTATTTTTACTTTGTTTTCACGTAACTTTCTTCACATGGTCTAATACAGTAGGGGGTTGATGACTATTCATTTATATATTATTATGCTTATCTATTTATATTTATGAGCAACTCTGACCCTGAAATATTAGATCTCCCTATCTCTTTGTTATGTCATTGTCTGTCTTTTCTTTCTCTCTTATTTTCTCCCTTTGTGATGTTGTGGTGCTTATGTGTTGTCCCCCATGTATGTGACAACATTACCACAATCATATCTTGTCATGTTCTGTGGGCCACAACATCACTTTCCTTCATTCTTTTCTCTCCTTAGGATGTCATGTGCCTCTGAGTTAAGCATGCACCATCCTAAGGGGGCTATCATACTATCATGTTGCTTCGATTTTCAAAAAGGTGTATTCAGTGGCCAACGAATCCCTCACTGAAAATCCTTTATTTTACAAAAATTGCATTCTTCAACATGGACCCATAGCGTTTTTTTTTTCTTTTATCACAAATTTGTAAGATAGAATCTGAAAAATTTTCTTCGAGAATGGAGTACTTTTTCTGATGAAGAATTTTGAAAACTTTCCCTTGTGAGGGAGCATTATTTCTTTTGAATTCCTTGATGAAAGGAATATTTCAAAAGGATTCCTTGATGATAGAATCATTGGCAAAAAATGTTATTTTCTATTCAAATAGAGCATCCCTTGAGTGGACCCCTTTGAAAGCTTCTGCTTCAATTGTTGACTATCTGCGTGACTATCTTCCTATTTGCTTGTGTGGATTTTTATTATCTAACATGTTTTATCTATGAATTAACATGGTTCATTGTAGGGGCACCTGTGAAGCTGCTTTTCAATCAACCTTGCAAGACCGAGTACCTATAAGGCCCCATTAGACTCTATGAAGCCTCTCACATCTGGCTTCCTAGATGACTGAGCACCTGGGGGTGCCTCCTTTGCAAGATCAAGGACCTGTAAAGAACTTTCATCTTGTGGGATCTCTTTGTTCAACTCTATAGGATTGACCACTTGTAGAGATTTTTGTTCACCTCTTCCATAAGTTTACGGACATGCGGTGCATTTTTCTTAACTCTCCTTAGGATTGAGTACCTATTTTGTGAGGGGGGAACGTTAGATCAAGAACAAGATCAAACATGCTTGAAACAAGAATCTAAACTAAGATCAAATTTTTTAATCTAAGATCTAATCCTACACATACAAAATGAAACTAAGCTATTTGAACATACATTAGAGAATCTATGATTACTGAATTGAATGTACACAAAAAGCATAGTGTACCATCTTATAGTGGAGTGTATTCGCCTGATGTTGGGTTTTTCTTATCACTGTGAAGCCTCCAAAGTTTGTGTGCAAAAGCTTGAGGAGTGATTGTTTGATGTTGGTTGATTGAAGAAATGAGTTTGAAGCACTAACAATGGTGGTTGTGAATGTCAACAGTACTTCATTGTCTAAATGATGTTGATTCTCTGATCCTTATTTGTGAGGAAAGAGGTTTGTTATATAGAAAATGAGATTTGAGATGGATGATCAAGATCATGTTGGAGAATATCCAGATCAGCTGTCAGAGTGTGTTGAGAGGATTTAGACATGAGAAGATTGTGAAAAGTTGATTGCACAATTTATGTGAATGAGAAATAGATTAGCTAGTCAAGGATTAGATTGATTAGTTAGGATTTTAGATTGATCAGTTAGGATTTAGATGTCTTAGTTAGGAAATTGATGGCTTAGTTAGGAAATTGATTGATTAGTTAGCAACTTAGATTGCTCAGTTAACAATTTGGATTGATTAGTCAACAATTTAGATTGCTCAATTAGCAATTTAGATTGATTAGTTAATAACTTAGATTGCTCAATAAGAAATTGTAATTTTCTCAATTAGAAAGTGGGCGAGGAATATGAATTAATTGATTTAATTAATTAATTCCTTTTTGGAGCTGAACGTACAAATCAAGTTTGACTTTTGAAAACAAAGTTGCATTAGGTTGATTTGATTTTTGATAATTGATTTAAATAGTTTGATTTAATTATTCAAATCTTGGAGGGAAAGTGTTGTAATTAAATTATTATGATTTAATAATTCAATTAACTTAGAAGATTAAGGTGATTTAGTGACGTAATTAAATAATTGACATTATTTAATCAATCAAGATAAAATAAAGCGAGTTTAGGACTTCAATAAATAAATGTAATTTATTTAATTGGTTGAAATGATGAAACGTGAATTAATCAAATAA
The DNA here is from genome assembly GCA_007115665.2 of Sequoiadendron giganteum. Taxonomy (NCBI): domain Eukaryota; kingdom Viridiplantae; phylum Streptophyta; class Pinopsida; order Cupressales; family Cupressaceae; genus Sequoiadendron; species Sequoiadendron giganteum. The sequence goes on from CM021101.1 coordinate 405,056,201, forward strand.
TGTTGTTTTATTTAATTAATAGTAGAATTAGGGTTTTTAGGACTTTATTAAATAAATAAAATTTATTTAATTTGTCAAAAATGATGAAAAAGTGAATTAATTAAATAATGTTGTATTATTTATTTAATAGCAAAATTAGGGGTTTGGATGTTGTTTCGATGTGGTGTGATGTTGTGTGATGTTTCGAGACGTTGCAAGATGATTTTGAGACATTGTGGGATGATTTCGTGATGTTCCAAGTAATTATAGGATGGTTCCAAGATATTACAAGATGATTCTGAGATGTTGTTGTATTATTTCAAGATGTTCTGAGTCATTCAAAGACATTACAGGATGTTGTGGGATGATTTTCAATGTTGTTTGATGCTCTTCAATGCTATTCGGGGTGTGTGATAGGTGTTAAGTCAATTTTACATGTCTACATTTTGCTCCTCTTTGATACAAATTACTGGTTGCTTTGTTTCAAAGATTTTATTTTTTAAGATCAAGTTTTTGAAATTTTTTTGTGCCTTGACATTCAATGGAATGATGGTAGGACTCTGTGCTCCCCCCTCAAGAGGTTGATAAAATATTTTAAGATTTGAGGTTAGGCTCTTGACACTATTGTATTTCAGTTTCGATGTACTTTGGTTGAAATATTAGATCAATAAGTTCTTTGATTCTTGTTTTGATGTTTCTAAGAGCTTCTCATTTGAATATAGGAAGGTTCCCTAAGTAAAATTAGGGTTTCCTAGATGAAATTAGGGTTTTCTTGAGGTTTAATATAGGCAATTAGTCTTCAAATTAGCTCATTTGTGCTTTGATCCTTTGCTAATTCTTGTTTCTAGATTTCTCATTCTATCAGTTGTCGAGGAGAAATGCCAAGATTTGAGGGTGCCCCACATCATTCTGATCTTGTTCGAGCGTTTGGATGGCCTTCAAGAGTTGGTGGCCCAATATGTACCTTCTTGCTTTTCAATTTCATCTTGTTTTGTTCTCGTTATGTGTGTACTAAGTTCTTCAAGTCAATAGTGATGTTTTTGCGATTCCTGAGCACTTGCATCATTTTCCTCACCTTTTCAAGGTTACAACCTCACACTTGACACTATAACCCTCAAACCTACTATAAAACCTCACACTTGATTGAAAACTTCGCCCTTGTTTCATGCAATTGACCTAAAACTACACAATTGACTGAAGAGCTCGCCCTTGATCAAGAGCCTCACCCTTGATTGGAAAATTCGCCCTTGTTTCTTTTCCCTTGAACTAAAAATACATACTTGAATTAAAAATTTGCCCCTGTTTGCTTGTCTTTGACCTAAAAGCTCACACTTGCCTGGTGTTTTCTGAGCATTTGTTCAAAAACCTTGCATTTGACTTCTCCTGTATATTTTCTTTTAGCATTTTCCATGGACCTTGGCATGTGGTTTTTTATCATCCTAAATATCGTTTTCTATTGTGTTCATGTCATTTTGTGTTGCTTTACATGTTTTGAGTGAAACCCTAACATCCTGGTTTATAATGACTGCAGGTGAGCCTCAAACCATTGCAACCGAGAGAGAGACATCCTCGACACCTTTTTGATCTGATTGTTCATTTCAGTGTGTTGGAGCGAGACTTACTTGTTGCCGTTGGACTAGGTTACATTTGTTGCATGCATACTATCAGGACTCACATAGCTATGATGACTACACTTATGGAGAGGTGGCCTTTTGAGACTTCCTCCTTTCATTTGCCTACGTGAGAGGCAATTGTCACTCTTGAGGATGTTTGGAGGATACTTCACCTTCCCATTCATGGTGAGATTGTTACTTATCACGTTCGACATGGTACCCACACCATGCAACATGTGCTAGGTTTTGCACACTTGGATGTGCGTCAGTCATAGGTTGATCTATCCGGGTTTACTGATAGTGCAAATCCTATTGTACTTGTCCTATGTGGTCTGATTTCAAGATTAGTTGTTCTTGATATGTGAGGTTGATAGTTTTCCATGGGTTGGGGTACATGTATTGAGAGTATGCTTGAGCATGGGATGAGGTATGCCTGGGGTGCTTGTATGCTTGCTCATCTTTATAGAGATATGCATGAGGTGGTGTATTGGGGTGGGAAGTCTATTTTCGTAGGTGTTCTTACTTTTGCATGTTTGGGCATGGGAGCATATTGAAATTACTCAGTTGGATGGGATACATGACTGTTGTTTGAATGATCCGTACTCTTATTGTTATGGGGATTTCATGCATTACACCTTGCTTGGGGATCTTCCTTATTAGTGTCATGTGTTTGATGAGATGCCAGGTTTTGTGTGGAGACCTTATATGTGCTGTGAGGCTTGGAAAGAGGATTCAAATCATCTTGTTTACTGCCATCATACCTGTTGGTTGATTGGTCATTCTTAGTCTGTGATAGAGCGTTACTTACCAAATTGAGTGTTTTGCCAGTTCAGAGAGAGATATGGGCTAGTTCTCGATGCTTATGAGGCTTGGTTTGGTCAGACTACTCAGGAGGTCCATGTATGGGGTCTCCATATGGATATAGATATTGTTGTTGCTAAGTTTAGAGCACTTTTCCAAGTTGGTTAGGGTTGGCCGGTTGGTTTGGTAGATCCAAGTACTACTCGTGATTATGATGAGTGGTGGGCACAACACATGCCTTTGAGGTTCACTAATTCTAGGGGTGATCCCGTTGTGAGCAGAGCAGGTATTATAGGTCATCATAGGGAGTGAATACGCATTGAGGTTCTCACAAAGTAGTTGGATTGAGCCTGATGTGATGAGGCACAAGGTAGTTAGGATGAGCGTACACCTCTAGCATAGGGTTAGATACAGGTTTTGGGTCCTCCTCCACCAACTAGGGATGGAGATATACTGCTACCTCAGATGACTTCTTCTAGAGAATAAAATATTGCACGCGACAGGCTGCGGAGGCTAAGGTAGACACTTTGAGGGCTGAGTGAGATAGCGAGAGTAGTTGATGACATGCTGCAGAGGCTCAATTACTATTGCTTATAGCAGAGAGAGATACTCTACGGGTAGAGCATGATAGTATGTGAGTTGAGCAAGATTTATTTCTATAGATGTCCACCTATTATCAGACCTTATATGATGCTACCGTTCCTAGGGCTTCTTGGCATCCGTGGTTCGGGGAGCCTACTGCTGTGAGCGATGGCGGCGGCGGTGGTGTAGGTGCAGGTGATCAGTATGTGAGATAGCCAAATCATTTTGGTGGTTAGTAGGGTTTTGTCTTTCCTATCAGGGTCTTACTTTTTTTGGTACTTGATCTTCATGCTATTTCATTGTGCAGAGGCATGTTGTAGACATGTGTTATATATATATATATTCATCGGTCTAGTCGAGACCTCGTATATATGCTATGATTTTGTATTATCCTATCACACTTGTGTCACTATGGATGACGTACTTATGACATGTTTCCTTTTTGATGATGATATATATGAGATATACCTTCTTTGATTTAGCCTCATTTTATGCTTATGTGATGGCGATATACGATGATGTATGTTTATATATGTTTTTTGTGCTTTTCTGATGTATGAATTTGATGTGAATGGATGAACCATACTTTGTCCCATATTATGTGGTGAATGATATAGGATGGATGAATGCCCCATACATGATACATGATACATGATACATGATACATGATACATGATACATGATACATGATACATGATACATGATGTTTTTATTGGTTTATTATCATCATGATATGTATTGACAATATTTGTGGATGTAGTATGGATATGGTGCTAATGATGTTTCTATGCAGGATGGATGTTAATTTAGAAGAAATATCGATGATGGGTAGAGATCTGATGTTAATTAGAAGAAATATGATGATGTTAGTTAGAATAAATATAATGTTATTAGTAATTGATGAGTTGATTTTTCTTTGCTTTAAAGACTTTGCGGTTTGAAAAATATTGTTTGATATAGCAAACATATATGTTGCACCAAGGTGACTTTGTATCATTTATGTGGACTTTGACTCTACAAACAAAGAGTATTTTTTCTCATACCAGACATACAAAAACGTTTTTTTAAAGTATAGGGTGGGGTTGCGTTAAATTTGTTTTGGAGCAATCACACAGAGAGGTATAGAACACCTAACATGTAATTTCTTCACGAACTATTTTAATACAACTTCCATACACTCAATAAAGCAAGTATTCTCCATGGTAGTATTACAAAAATATCTTACAAACAACAAATCAAAATGATGCTCAATTTCCCCCACTCCTCTAAATGCTTATGGACATCCTCGAGAGATCCTGGGAATGAGTCAATAAAATAAATCATAAAAGATAAGACTATAAAAAGATAAAACAATATTGCAGTATCAATTGCCATATCTGTTTAGGGTGGGGCTATTATCTGGTGTTGATCATGTCTATTGTAGGAACAAATCCATTAAGGCATATCTTAGGATGTTGTTTGGACTTGTCAAAAAGATAGGTAGTTGATACTTTGGCATTATTTTCGTCTGTTTATAGTTAGAGCTTATGCAATTGTTTGCTTGAAAGTTCTAGCTTTTTATGTTTGATTTGATTTGCTTTGTTTGTTTGTTTTGTCAAAGGATGATTGGGAAAAGTTTTTAATTATGGGTGATGTTTTATTGCAGATTTTTGATGACGGGATGTGTCTTTTTGATTTTCTAAGTTTTATGATGTTTTTGTTGTTTTCAAGGGACTAACCTAGGGACTCAGGGGCTCATCAAAGATAAGCCTTGCCTACGTTGTACACGTAGAGGCTCGTAGTTTGCTTGGTTTGAGTCTTTTGACCTTTTCTATTTTGTGAATGTTTTTGGATTTTGTATGTTGTATATGTTTTTTTGAATTTTTGGATTTTTTGACTAAGTTGAAATAAATCATGTTGGAAACCTAAGGGGACTGACCTAGGCTCTCAGAGGCTATAAAGCCTTGCCTACGTTGTACATGCAGGGACCACATAGTTCAATTGTTTGACTCAAAGCATGAATTGTTTTTGGATAAACAACATTGATAATCTGGATTTATATTCCACTTCTGTGTCTAGAGGATATGTTGTGGGAAATCTACTTGAACTAGCTATGGGGTTCAAGAAAATGTTGATATCTTAGACTATTTGAGTGAAGGAATAACCCAATGATGTTGTTTTATTTTTTGATGTTTTTCGCATGTTTTTGAATTTTTTTTGTTTTTTAGTGTTTTTGACTTTTGTTATTTTATGACCATGATTGGATGTTGCAAGATCTAATCTATGACCAGATTTGGGAAGTTTCCCCCAATAAAATGATTTTCCTTTATCAGTGATAAGCCATGGTTGGATACATGTTTTATGAAATGGATGGGTGGATGCTGTGAAAAAGTATTGATAGATAATGATGCAAGTTTTATTCACACATAGCGCCTATTTTCTAGGTTTTCACTATGGTACTATTCTAGGAGAACCACACAGTGGTTTTCACTCAAAGAACATTTTATTTCTCTTTACTATTTTTCTTGCTTTTTGATTTTTTGTATTTTATTTTGGATTTTTACCCTTTTCCTGGGGTATTCTGACATGCTTCATGTGTAGAAATTCTTGAGGTGGTTGTTGTTTAGCGCTTCGGCTAGAGGTCCTCCTTTGGGAGTAGCCAATTGATAGGCGCCAGAGCCACAACTCACTGTGATGATGAATGGGCTTAACCAGTTGGGTTCAAATTTGCCTTTTCCATCCCGATTCAATTGTATCTTCTGATTCTCCTTGAGGACCAAGTCACCAATTTGATAGTTTCTGTCTTTGCTTTTTTTTCATAGCTTCGTTTGAATCACTTCTGATAAACTTGCAGATGGTTTAACACACTCAAATGCATTTCATCTAGGATTTCTAATTCATTTTGTCTAATACCCTGTATTCTTCATTTCTGACCATGCCTTTTAATGAGACTTGTAATGAGGGGATTTTGACCTTGATAGGTAATACAACCTCTGATTCATAGACCAAGGAAAATGGTGTGGCACTAGTAGGTGTGTGAATGCTGGTTCGATAAGCCCATAAGGTTGGGTTTAGCTACAAATGCCAATCACGACTGGCATCATTGATAGTCTTTTTCAATATTTTTAGGATTGTTTTATTGGATGCCTTAGCTTGACCATTTCCTTGAGGGTAGTAGGGCATGGAAAATCTATGTTGGATAGAGAATTTGGGACAAAGTTCCTGGACATCCTAATTCTTGAATGGGGTGCCATTATTCGTTATAATTGTCTATGGAATTCCATACCTACAAATGAGATAATTAAAAATGAATTTTGATATTTTTTTTTCAGTGATATAGGTCAATGGAATTTCCTCTATCCATTTAGTGAAGTAATCTATTATTGTGATAATGAATTTGTGCCCATTGGATGAAGCAGGTGATATCTTACCTACCAAGTCTAATCCCCATTGTGAAAAAGGCCATGGTGTTGTGATGGGTCTCAACTCCTGTGCTAGTGCATGAACTAGATCACTATGTTGTTGAAGTTGTAGACACTTTCTAGAATGTTGAATGCAATCTTGCTCCATGGAGGGCCAATAGTATCTCATTTTGAGTAACTTCTTAACTAGGTTAGGTCCACTAGAATGGGATCCACAAATACCTTTGTAGACCTCTTGTAAGGCTATTTGTGATTCTTCTATGTTAAGGCACCAGAGTAATATACCATCTAGACTATGATGGTATATGATTTCTCCTAGGATCATAAAGCGGGAAGTTCTACGGGTGAAGGTTTTCTTTTGAGTAGTCGTTAGGTCAAGTGGTATGATACCATGTTGGATATAGTCAAAAGTATCTTGGTACCATGAGGAGTTAGGACCAATAAAAACACATACCATTTCTGATTCGGGGATGTCGAATGTAGGCATGAGTAGTTGTTCCACGAGGAACTCATATTTAGGCACATTCCAAGGAATATCAAGCAGTGATCCTATTGTTTCCATTGCATCAACAACTCTGTTATTGATCTGAGGAACTTTCTCAAAGGTTATTTTGATTAAGTATTCCTTGAAGTTGTCCACCATCCTTTTATATGGTAGCAAATTGCCATATTTTGTTTGGAACTCATCGTTCACCTATCTGATTACTAGCTGAGAGTCTCCAAATACATGTAGCTCTTTTATTCTCCATTCAATAACCATTTTGAGCCTTGTAATAAGGGCTTCATATTCTAATATGTTGTTTATGCATGGGAATGCAATCTTGTAGGCCTTGGGTATACTATCTACCTATGGTGTGAGAAATAAAATACCTGCTCCAGAACCATGTTGAGTATGGGACCCGTCAAAGTACAAAGTCCATTGGCCTACCTGTTTTGTCATCAAGATATTATCATATGGAAAATCCACTATGAGAGGTTTATGATCATCTATGGGTGCTTCAACTAGTTGGTCTACTATGATTTTTCCCTTGATAGTTGTTCTATCCACATACTCTATATCAAACTCACTCAAGATCATCATGCATTTGGCTATTCGACATGTCATGGTTGTCTTTGCTAGTAAGTATTTGAGTGGGTCTACTTTGAAATTAGCTTCACCTTCCTGTTTAACATGTAATGTCTCAAATTTTGTGTTAAAAACATGACTAAGAGACATGCTATTTCAATGGGTGAATAGTTAGTTCATATCCCACCAGTGTTCTATTGATATAGTAGACTACGCTTTCTTTATTATTATCATCTAGCTGGGCCAAGAGAGCTCCCAACACTACTTGTGTGGTAGACACATAAAGTATCATCTCCTTTTTTGGAATAGGTGGCATGAGTACATGAGGAGTAAGTAGGTACTCCTTGACTTGTTGGAATGCTTGGTCACATCTCCCATCCCACTTGAAGGTGATGTCCTTGTGTAGGAGATGAGTGAAAGGGTGGCACTTGTCTGCCAATTGTGCAATAAATCACTTGATGGATTGTAGCTTCCCTTGTAGGCTCCTTAACTATTTTAGTGTCTTTGGAGGAGGCATCTCTAGTATAGCTTTTAGATTTGTAGGATCCACTTCTATCCCTCTTCTTGATACTATGTACCCCAACATCTTTCCAGATGTTACTCTGAACACACACTTCTTAGGGTTGAGTCTCAGATAATAGTGTTCAAGTCGATCAAACACCCTTGCTATATTTTTCAAGTAATCTTCCCTTTTGACTAAATTTGCTAGAATTTTGTCCACATAGTCTTCCATGATTTTGTGTAGCATATCATGGAATATGGTCATCATTCCTCTTTGATAGGTTGATCTTGCATTCTTTATACCAAAAGGCATTACATTCTAGTAGAAAGTCTCTAAGCACAAGTAAATGTTGTTTTGTGTTGGTCATCTAGAGAGATATTTATCTAGTTGTATATGGAGAAACCATCCATTGAGGATAGCATCTAATTCCCTACTATTAGATCCACAATCATGTCGATACTTGGCAATGAAAAGTCTCCTTTGGACAAGCCTTGTTCTAGTCTCTGAAATTTGTGCATATCCTTATGCCCCTAGTAGGTTTGGAAACTGGTACTAGATTTGATATCCATTGTGGATAGTCAATGGGTCTAATGAATCCCACATCTACTAGTTTCTTTATTTCTACCTTTACTAGTAATACTATCTGAGGATGCATTTTTATGAGTTTTTTCTTAATAGGATTTGCTCCAGGGATGAAAGCTGGATGATGTACCACTAATACTGGATCATGTCCAAGCATGTCAGTATAGGTCCAGAAAAAGTTTACCTTTCTCTCATTGATGAATGCTATGAAATTTTCCTTCTCTTCGATATCAAGTGATGTTGCATGGTATGTTATCTTTGGGTTCTTTGCCGTGCCAACATTTATGGACTCTGCTTCTTCTACAAGGAGTGTTGATATTTCTTGATATTCTGATATGGGAAGATTGAACCCTCCATCCTTAGGTGCCTCTAGGAAGTTTTCACCTTCAGATGCATCCTTTATTTTTCTCTTTTCTGGATCTGATAGAGCCACAGTGTGGTTTTCCTTAGGGGATCATATTTTTTATATTTTTTCTTTCATTTTTGCGACTGGAAGATTCAATCTCTCCACCAAAGTATGCCTCCTATTCAAGCTCCATGATGAATCCTGCTTTGTGATCTCCTGCTGGTATGTCTATTCGATGTCCCATGAACTCCACAATTGCCTCATCATTCTGGAATTAATCTAGAATAGTTGTATGTTGTTGTTGATCCCAATCTATAAGTTGCAGGTAATAGAGTGGGAGACTATCATCTTGGTCTAAAAAGCTTATGGAAGTAGGTGAAAGGGTTAGTATGGCTCTAGTGTCTTTTTCCCACTACATATCTAAGTTGTCATTACTAGAAGTGGGGGAATCATATCTGGTGATGAAGGAAGGAGAATCTCATTCATATTCATTAGAGTCTATTTCAAAATGGTAATAGATGTTGGGAATGGTTTCCATGTACTGGAGAGGGAACCTATCAATTCTAAAGTTGTCGAATAAGTCTTTGATGGGTAATTCATTGTCCAATTTTTGGAATGACCACGTCTTTTGGTTTATACCCTAGCCCCATATTTTTCTTCATTTGTTCCACTATGATAGGCTCTGACCGACCTTGTTTATGTATCCTAAGGCCACCTATTCCATTGTATCCCATATCTTTAACTAATTGATACCCTCTAGTATTAGGATCAATTAAAATGGGTTGTGGCTTTTCTGGTTCTTTTTGGTCCTCCTTGTAGATCATGGATGAGAAGTCCTCAAATATTTCTTCATCTTTCATGTCTCCCCATCTAGTAAAGATTGTGGGCTTGGCTATCATTTGCACTATCTTGATCTCTTTTGGACCTCCATATACTCTAAGTGTTGGTTGTGGAAGCATGCCAATATAGAATGCTTGGTTAAAATGGTAATTCCCATTACCCTTGTCAAGTACTTGAATCTTGGATTCTATTTTCAGTTGCTCACTTGATGTGTTCTTAGTAGATGTTAACGAAAGAATGGAAGGGTTGACATAAGAAAAGGAATGGAAGGATATATCATTGCTAGGAACACGGATTTTATTGTACTTCTCCTCCAACTTTGCACAAAAAATGGAAAACATATAGTTTACTTCATTTTCTTCATGGGAAACTTTAGGTATTGATGAAAAGTGGAAGGGACTTCTTGTAATGCATGGATCCAAGGGCATCTCAGGAGGAGGTTGTATGACAACTCATGATCTAGTACTTGATAAGTAGTTTCTGTCATGGTTGGTCCTATCTGTACTGGCAACCTGACTGTTCCTTCAAAATTTCTTTCCAAGTCATCATAGGCCCTTATAGTGATACTCTTGCATTTTTCAATCACATCATCAAAATTACCTCAACTGTTTGATGAATTTTAAGGTACAAATGTTTAAACCTGCACCATTATCTATCAATACTCGTTTGATAGTGGTTTTGTGAACACCAACCTCTATGTATAGAACTTGATTGTGGAAGGTTCTTTGTGGTAGATCTTTCTCTGAAAATACTAAATGATTACTTGCTATGATTTTTCCAACCATGGCTTAGAACTAACTAGGATCAAGGTCATTAGGGACTGACATTTCCAATGCTTTTTCCAATATCTCTCTATGTGCGGGTGGTAGTTTTAAAAATTCTAGGATCGAGATTAGGGAAGGTGTCTTCTTTAACTGTTCCATAATTTTGTAGCCACTTGGTGACTTGATTGTGGGTTTTAGAGGGGCTCCTTGCATTGTAACTCTTCCTCAATGGGTAGTTACGTTGCAGTTGTTGTCTCCTCCTTGTATTGTTACTATGTTTTCCCTATTATCATCAACTTGTGAGAGGGTTCCTAAAATCGTGTCACCGTAGGTGTAAATAGCATTGTGGTACTCTTGTTCCTTTACTTTATTATTCATCTTAGCATGGTTTGGGATTGAGTTTGACTATATCTGAAGGTCCTTATTTCCAAGACGATGCTCAATGTATACTTCCTCTTTGTCTATCAAGTCTTGGATGATGTGTTTGAGGCACATGCAATTGTTGGTCACGTGTCCTTTGATCTTATGGAATTCACATAAGTCTCTCATTGTACCATGGTGTCTTAAAGCTAGGTTCCTCATAGTTTGAGAAATCATTTGTTTTGATGAGGTTCTGGTGTACTAGTTTGTGCATGACTATTTCAAGTGACTCACCTAGTATTGTGAACTACCTCCTAGGTTGATCATATAGCCTCTGTTGTCCTCCTTGATTTTTCTATTGGTTTACAACCTGATTGTTCTTGGGATAGGTAATTTGGTTGCTTTATGTGTTGTTGGGACCATAGCTTGTTTGTGCCACCTATCATTTTTTTTATTTGTGTTTTGTGTATTCCATACTACTCTAGCATCCACCACTCCATCATTTGTGACATTCTTATTTTTGGCCCAGACTTTAGGTTTCTCATTTGAGCTAAAGGGACTATCTTTCGAGCTGCTTGTTTTAAGGAATCCTCTTGTAATGAGGGATTTCTCAATATGTAACCCCTTTTCGATTGTGTCCTTAAAGTCTATAGGACATAGCATAGTGAGCTGGTAATTTATTTCAGGTAGAACATTTGTGAAGAAAATATCCACAAACTCCTTATCTAGAATGGGCCATTTGCACCAACTCGCTTTGCGTCTCCATCTCTAAAGGTAGGAGGTAAAGGACTCTCCTTGGTTCTATTTGATTATGGATAGACTTATGATGGTGACATCTTTCTCTATGTTAAATGAGAAGTGGCTTATAAAATTGCTAGATAGCTCATAAAAAGTTCTAATTCTTGGTTGTAGATGAGTGAACCGCTCCATAGCATGACCTATAAGGCTACGTGGAAATAATCTCATGAGATAGGCATCATTGTTTTGTAACTCCATACATGATACTGATAAGTATCGTACATACTGTACTGGATCTCCTCTTCCTTTATACTTGTTATCAAACTTAGGTATTTCAAATTTCTTTGGAAAGGGCAGTGCCATGATGGAACAATCGAATGGGAACAAACAATTTTCCTGAAGAGTGTAGGTATTATTTGGTTTTCTTACTGACATATTTTCTATTTGTTGGGTGACGATATCTAGTTTTAGTTCCATCTACATTTTTGGTACATGTGTTTGCAAGCCCTATATGTAATAACCTTGTTGCCCTACCAGGTTTTGGTTATATATCAGGTATTATGAAGGTGTAGGACCTTGATAGACATATGGGATGTAAGGAGGGTTAACTCCTTGTTGTGTGTAAGGAGGGTTAGTTCCTTGTTGTTGGGGGTAGATACTGAAGGATTCCTTGATGATGCATTGTTACCTTGTTGATGGGACAACTAAAGAAGGGTGCTCCGTGGCACACCTTGCTGGGAAGGACTAAACTGAAGGTTACCCTTATGATGCGTTTGTTGGACACCTTGTTGATGGGATGATTGAAGAAGGGTTCTCTGTGGCACACCTTGTTGGGTAGGACTAAACTAAAGGTTACCATGATGATGCATTTGTGGGATACCTTGTTGATGGGATGATTGAATAAGGGTGCTATGTGGCACACCTTGTTGGGCAGGACTAAACTAAAGGTTACCTTGATGATGCATTTGCGAGATACCTTGTTGATGGGATAATTGAAGAAGGGTGCTCTATGGCACACCTTGTTGGGTAGGACTAAACTGAAGGTTACCTTGTCGATGGGATGAATGAAGAAGGGTGATCTTTGGGAAACCTTTTTGGGTAGGACTAAACTAAAGGTTACCTTGGTGATGCGTTTGTGGGATACCTTGTTGATGGGATGACTGAAGAAGGGCGCTCTATGACACATCTTGCTAGGAAGGACTAAACTAAAGGTTACCTTGATGATGCATTTGCGGGCAACCTTATTGATGGGATGACTGAATAAGGGTGCTCTATGGAACACCTTGCTGGGTAGGACTAAACTTAAGGTTACCCTAATGATGTGCTACCTTGTTGATGGGACAATTGAAGAAGGGCTCTCTGTGGCACACCTTGTTTGGAAGGACTAAACTGAAGGTTACCTTGATGATGTGTTTACAAGATACCTTGTTGATGGGATGATTGAATAAGGGTGCTTAGTGGCAAACATTGCTGGGTAGGAATAAACTAAAGGTTACCCTGATGATGCGTTAGTGGGACACCTTCTTGATAGTATTTCTGGTTTGGAAGGGGACCCTGTGATCCACCTTGTTGATGGTATTGATTATTCTGAGGGGGACCCTATGTTCCACCCTATTGATGGTACTGATTAGTCGGAGGGGGACCCTGTGTTCCACCCTATTGATGGTACTAATTATTTGGAGGGGGACCCTATGATCCACCCTGTTGATGGTACTGATTGTTTGGAGGGGAACCTTATGTTCCACCCTATTGATGGTACTAATTGTTGTGGTAAGGGTCGACACTTGAAATTTTCTGAGGTATATATTGTTTAGGAGGTGGATTGTTGTTTTGAGGTTCATACTAAGATGGCCCTCCTTGATACATTTGTGTCAATGTTGCTCGTTCAATCTGAGTTGGTTTTCTGAACAAGAGGTTCTCTTTGGGTTGACCACTATTTTGGGAGAACATGGGTGACATGTTTGACATCTCTAGGGGTTGGCTTATTTGTCTCACAATTGAGTTATCCCATAATGGAGTAAGATTGGGGTCTTTGAGAGCCTCTATGTTGAATTCCACTGGTTATTTAGCAACGCTTTGTGCTAACTTGAAGAAATAGGAGTTTGGGTGCTTTCTCAACAACATGTCCATTAGTTTGAGAACCTTGGGGTTGTTAGAATGTTCAAATAGTTCCTCCTCATTTATCTCTTCCTCACTATCTACCTCCTCTACAACCAGTCTATTTGGATCCTGGTTGCTTTGTTCTATCACCTCCTTCTATTTGCGGTTTAGTTATTCCTCATTGAAAGTGTCTATGTACACCGGTCTCTTTTGGGGAGTTAATGGGGTTGCTTGGCCTATAGCCCCATGGGATACTTTCATCATTCATGGTATTTGTTGGTGGGATACTAGTGTTGTTCATATTTTCTCTTATTTTATTCTTATGATGTGATCTCGTGGTTGTCATAAACAACTCGGGTCCCTTGTGGGAGAGTGGGGTAATGTTTGAACTCCCTAGGTGACTCAAATTCTAAAGACCTGATGTTGTCCCAAATGATAGGATGTGAATTATGTGGGATATTGGAACTGTTGGAAAAGACTTGGTATTTGACAGTAGTAGAAGGAATACAAGTTTAGATTGTTCCTTGAAGCACACTTGTAAAAGTTGTATACCAACCTAGTTATGGTTTCGTGAAGTGCCCAAAGGTGTTTCTTGAGAGCTTCTGGAATAAGATGCCTAAGTCTGAAATGATGAATTGTAGACGTTACTTTAGGGATCTTGACTTTACGTGAGATATGAAGAAGATATTTATTGCCACCTAGGTGGTGGTAACATGGGCCTTCCTATTGTTATGCCAAAATTCTCTTCCTCTTTGTCTAAAATGATTGATGCGATGAGAAACTGGTGGGCTCTTCCATTTTTTTTGAAATATGAAGGTCTTCAAGCTACTTATGATGTCAATTTGTTCACCTTTGATGTATGTGAGACTAGGTTGAAGGATCACTGCTACAAGATTCAGTTGATGAACTAGAACAGTTGGTTGCTAGATGGTCATAAGGTGTAATGGTGTTGTGAGATGGTTGCTATGAAGCTCAAGACCCTAGGGTTTGAGTGTTGTTTTGGAATGGTACTACATTTTGGAAATCAAAATTTTGAAGAACTAGGATTGATATTCCACTTCCTTATCTAGAGGATATGTTGCAGCAAAGCTTACTTGTACTATCTTTGAGTCCCAAGTAATTGTTGATATCATAGACGTCTAAGTGGAGGAATGATCCCAATGGTTTTTTTGATTTTAATTTCTGATAAGTAGGATGGAAATAATGGATGAGGGACTATGTGACCTTCTGGCTTCCCAATCATTTGATTCGAACAATGATCCTATAAACAAATCTCTCAACTTTCACTGTGTTTGGTGTATTGCAAGTGATAAAACAACACTTGGATTGACTCAGCAAGCAAGGACTTATGTGACCTTCATGTCTATAACTTAAGTTGTGAAATCACAACACCCAAGCCATAGTTCCCAAATATTTACTTTGATTAATGTAATTGAAATAAAAGCCAGAATATTCAAAAACCTTTAAGGAAAGATCCTTTCAAGGAGTGCAAACATAAGGCTTCTTTCACAAGTATGCACCAATTCAAAGGGTTTGTGATTCAACCATCTCGTTTAGTGTTTTTTTGAATGTGTTCTTTTTTATTTAAATCAAACAAAAAATTTGATGTCAATTTTTTTTGAATGTAATGGGAAAGTTTTACATAAATAAGCAATTACAACCCTAGGGGATAGAAACCATCCTCTTAGGTAGGCATTCCTCATGCTCTGAAGGGATGATTTTACATGCAACTTATGGCACGGGCCTGTAGTTGGACATGGCAAGTAACTTCTCGGAAGTAAATTTTGATGCACCACTTTTAGAGAATGTTTTTGGATAATAGGGTGGCTTCTAAACAATTTGGTTCTTAGTGATAGTTGTGAATGCGGAAATATGACACTCACCCACTAGCCACTTAAGGCTCTTTAATCTTTCTCGTTCCACTTAAGGCATGGGATTAGGTGCAGTCTATTGTCAACATGACTTAAAGCTACTCTCTTATGATTTCACAACCTTTGATATAGCATGCCAGTAAACGTGCTTCAAGACCTTGCAATGAGTTCTCCAACGTGTGATGCATCTCAAATCAAGCCCCCTCTTTAAGGTAAACTTGAAAATAAAGTGCAAAGCTCAAAAATGTTCTTTCAATCACCCAAGATCGCCAAAAGGTGTGAGGGGAGAAGATAAAACACTTTAGCTTTCCAATCACTGAATGCACGATGAACAATCCATAGCAAATTGATTCTTTTTAAACACCTCGAGCGGTGTTATCTCTAAAAATATGTGAATAACATAAACAAATTGTTCTTTCTATTTCCACCAACATGAAGTTTTCAAGACATCAGTCATTTAAGATAGTAATGGTGCAGTACAAAAGAAATAACTTGTTCATTTTTAAGCCCCAAACTTGAGTGTTTCTAAGAAAATAGTCCTGGTTCTAACTTTGTCAACAAAAGTGAATTGAGCATGCATCAACAAAAATGGAAATCATTTTGGCATTTATTCTTTTTATGCATCAAAATTAAAGTTCCTAATTATGAAAACATGAAATGTGTTCATTTTTAGAGCCCCAAAATTGAAGTGTTTTTTTTGTTCTTTTTATGATTACCAAAATAAGAGTTCCTAATTATAAAAACCTGAAATTGGTTCAATTTTAATAACACTAAAATCAAATGTGAGTTTGTGTTTGTTCTTTTTAGAGCACCAAAATCAAGAGCTCCTAGATTAAGAAAGCTAAAAAATGGTTCAATTTTGACAACACCAAAATCAAATGTGAGTTTGTGTTTGTTCTTTTTAAAGCACCAAAATCAAGAGTTTCTAAGTTAATAAAAAAATGTTTGTGGATCTAGAAATCTTTGACCGATCATCTTCCCTACAAAAAATGAGTTAATGTCACTTGAATCCTGCATCAAATCCATTACTACCTATTACAAATTCACAAACAGGCAAATTTTAGTGGATAAATTTATTACAATAGTGTAGGATTCGTGCACTTTTCTGGAAGAGCAACTGCTTAATTCTTAGAGAAAATGCTCAGAAAAAAAATGCAAAATCACCCTTGTCAGAAGAAAATGCTCAAATTTGAGAGCAGATGCTACCACTATAAATAAAAAATGTGAGGGTTTTGAAGAAAGTGCGCTATTCTTGTTGCAAGTGCACAGTACCCATGGCAAGTGCATAGTTCTTGTTTCAAGTGCTTAGTTTTCTTGACAGTCAAGTGCACAGTTCTTCTAGGAAGTGCTTGAAAACTTCATCAAATGCGCTTCTGAGACCTACAACTTCAAAAACAACTCAAACAAACATTAGAGGAGGGGACAAGGGTCCCACCAGGCATGCCAAAACGTGTGAGGGGGGGGGAACGTTAGATTGAGAACAAGATCAAACATGCTTGAAACAAGAATCTAAACTACGATCAAACATATTAATCTAAGATCTAATCCTACACATACGAAATGAAACTAAGCTATTTGAACATACATTAGAGAATCTACAATTATTGAATTGAATGTACACAAAAAGCATAGTGTTACCATCTCATAGTGGAGTGTATTCACCTAATGTTGGGTTGTTCTTATCACCATGAATCCTCCAAAGTTTTTGTGAAAAAGCTTGATGAGTGATTGCTTGATGTTGGTTGATCGAAGAAATGAGGTTGACGCAATAACAATGGTGGTTGTGAATTTCAGCAATACTTTGTTGTGAAAATGATGTTGATTCTCCGATCCTTATTTGTGAGGAAAGAGGTTTGTTATGTAGAAAATGAGATTTGAAATGAACGATCAAGATTGTGTTGGAAAATATCTAGATCAACGACCAGAGTGTGTTGAGAGGATTTAGACATGAGAAGGTTGTGCAAAGTTGATTGCACAATTTGTGTGATGGAGAAATAGATTGGCTAGTTAGGGATTAGATTGATCAGTGAGGATTTAGATGGATTAGTTAGGAAATCGATGGCTTAGTTAGGAAGTTGATTGATTAGTTAACAACTTAGATTGCTCAGTTAGCAATTTGGATTGATTAGTCAACAATTTAGATTTCTCAGTTAACAATTTAGATTTCTCAGTTAACAATTTAGATTGATTAGTTAACAACTTAGATTGCTCAGTTAGCAATTGTAATTTACTCAATCGAAAAGTGGGTGAGGAATATGAATTAATTGATTTAATTAATTAATTCATTTTTGGAGTTGAATGTGCAAATCAAGTTTGAATTTTGCAAACAAAGTTGCATTAGGTTGATTTGATTTTTGATAATTGATTTGAATAGTTTGATTTAATTATCGAATTTTGGAGGGAAAGTGTCATAATTAAATTATTATGATTTAATAATTCAACGAACTTAGAGGATTAAGGTGATTTAGTGACATAATTAAATAATTGGCATTATTTAATCAATCAGGACAAAATAAAGCGAGATTATGACTTCATTAAATAAATGCAATTTATTTAATTGGTTGAAATGATGAAATGTGAATTAATCAAATAATGTTGTTTTATTTAATTAATAACATAATTAGAGTTTTTAGGACTTTATTAAATGAATGAAATTTATTTAATTTGTAAAATATGATGAAAAAGTGAATTCATTAAATAATGTTGTATTATTCAATTAATAGCACAATGAGGGTTTTGGATGTCATTTTGATGTGGTGTGATGTTGTGTGATGTTTTGAGACATGCGAGATGATTTTGAGATGTTGTGGGATGGTTTTGAGATGTTCCAAGTTATTCTAGGATGATTCTGAGATGTTACAATAAGATTTTGAGATGTTGTAGGATGATTCCAAGATGTTTCGAGTCATTCTAAGACATTACAGGATGTTGTGGGATGATATTCAATGTTGTTTGATGATGTTCGATGCTATTCGGGGTGTGTGATAGGTGTTAAGTCAATTTTACATGTTTACACCTATGGAGCCATCTCCTCTTCTTGTGCTTTGGGGTGTGTTAGATTGTGGTCTACTTCCTTGATGGTTCAGGTATACTACCTTTGAACTCTTTTGATCTACTTCACCTCACATTTGGTAGCACATATGCTCGCTAAAGTGGGTGAAAAATATAATGGAGTGAATTTTCACCCCTTGCAAATTCCCCATTTACACCCCTTACCTTAGAAAAATCAAACCCTAAGATGCTATTCTAACTCATCCATCCACTTTCCACCCATTTGGCAGCTATCTGTAGTGTCGATGGGGGAATTTTTGGTGGGGATTCTAGTGCGATGTGTGGATGTCTGCGCAATGCACTTTCATCCTAACATAATTCTCGCCTTCAGAATCTACATAGGAATTACACTTCTCCATTGGCGATGAAGTGTAACACCCCTGTGCCCTTGATCGACCTCAAACAACTCTTTTGGGCTCCTATCCAACTTCAAAATATGATCTTCTCCATTCAATCCATCTTCTTCACACTTATTCAATCACACTACACACTTCTTCATACTTCTTGAGCATCTCACAACACTTTCCACCAATTTCGAAGATCCAAGTCGACACTCTTCCAGTTTTTCTCCTCTCATTGTTGTCGTAATGTTGGCATTTACAAGCTTGTGAGCTCACATCTCCCTTCACATGCTTGAGGGCATCTTGTTGGGGAGGTGATATCCATTTTACTTATCATCATTATTTGATTTAGTAGCATATTATTGTTAGCATTGCTTGGTATTCTTCCATTTCAATACTTTCTTTATCATGCTTTCTCCATTTTTGGCTATTCTAGCTTTCCATGGAGGTGGGAACATCGAAATGGGGGTTTGACTACGAAAAGCTCTGAAATAGCCCCAATATTTTTCCCCATTCTATTGTGTGTAGGTATTTCATTCGTGTGGAGCTTGTAGGAGTCTAGACTGACCATAAGTTTGATTTTCACCACCTTTGCTCTTGTCAAATTCTCTTTTAAGTTAAAGTATTCTTCTTGCTATTTTAATCTTCTAGCTATATTTAGCTTGCTATTATCATATAGAATTATATTCATTAGGTAGTAGTGAATTCTCTGCTAGTTTAGACTATACTTTGTACTCTTTGTTTGTATGGACAACAATGCGTCGCGCTACCGTTCGTCTTCTACACTAGAGTCCTTTGGTAGAAAGCTACCTAGGTTATAGTCTAGACTCAAGAATTTTATCACCTGGTTTCCTAAACTCTCGAGTTGATGAAAGGATAGTTATAGACCATTTTTCCTTCCTTTTCACCCTCTCAAATATCAAACTTACCTTAAAAAAATCCTTTAGCATGAGGTAGATCAGGGCAACTGATTGTTTTGGACCCCCCTGTGACTTGGGGTCCTGAGCAATTGGTCTACCTCCTCTACAAGGACATATGCTCTTATAGGAATAAAGAGAATCTAGAAATATATTCAAGAAGTAGACCAAAAGAAGAAAAAATGAGGAGGGGGCCAAGGCATAAAAAAACACAAAGGAAGATATATATAGGATAAAACACAATGATATAGAGGCACATAATGACACAAAAAAATTAAGAGTTTAAACAAAATTATAGATCACTTTCAAGTTAGACCTTGCAAAAAGGATTCATGGCATAAAACCATGGATAAACTACTAGAACCCACTTGCTTAATTTTTTTTTTTTGATATCTTAGAGGTATCTCCGGACCATGCGTTCAATTTGCATAGGCCTTGTGACCCAACCCAACGAACTCAACCACCCTTGCCCTGGTCTTACATTTATGCCAGGATTCGGGGGAGGAGGAGGCGAGCTAAGGCGAGACTTATCCTCTGGGGGTTGCTTACTGGCCCAAAAAATGAACAACCGCTCTAATACAAGGCGGAGAGAATCGATCTCAGGACCTACATGGGACAAACCTGAAGCCCTTAACCAACTTAAATTAAATACAACATGATGAAAAATTTGATTTCCCTATAGCTAAAAATTAATCCAATACTTAGATATAACAAATAATATCATGATTACTAGCATAATCCACCCATAAAGCATAGGTTATTAGTCCTTGATATCCCACACTATCCTATATTTAATGCATATTCATAATAGCACTTAGTGAATCATCAGAAAAATATTAATATTAGTATTAAAAACCATAGGTGAGTGTAAAAATCCATCATCCATGGTTAGAAAATTATCATTTTCACCAACCTCTTCATTTGAACCAAGGTAAAAAGAGAATGTCTCCAATTCACATGACAAGGAAAAGTATACATGACTAGTCTTATTATTTGCACAAAGAGACAATTATTCCTATAGTTTAAATTTAAAATATTCAAGAGTATGTATACCCCCATGTAGAGTCACAACTTCTTGATTCTTAGGCACACATACCTTGATACTCATTCACATCCATGCAATACATAATAGAATCAATCTCAAGTGAAACACATACACCCTCGAGAGTTGGAGCATCAAAATGAAACACTTCATAATCATTGGTATGTCCAATATGCTCTTGACCATTAGGCCATGGACACACATTTGAAAATTAATGCACTTCATGAGGAATAAATCCTTTCATTTGTCTCTCTATATTAGATTTATCAAGGCAAATGGTTGACAGAATAATTGATGCAGGAGCATCCAGTGGTGTAGGGAAATCTTGCATCACCCAAAAAATGTTTTTCCTTATTTTTCTTTAGTTGTTTTGAATCCCATGATGACACTTAAGGGGTGAAAGATAGTTAGAAGTCAGAAAAGGTAAAAAACTGTCACTTACTATTTTTTAGTAATTCAGCTTAAACGAGCTTGTATGGACCTAAAAACTTACCCCAAGGAGCGAAACTGAAAAATATTTCCGACATCACAAGAATCATCTCAATACCATGTATGGTTTGGGAGATATTGAAGTTTTCATCCAATGCAGCTTCAAATTCAAAATTGAAAACCTTAGAATCCCTGAAATAGCTCAAAAAGTGGATGAAACGATCTTCGATAGTTTCAATTTTGTATCTCTTTGAAAGCTTTCCAATGATATATTATAATAGAAAGTCGAACACTCAGATCAAAATTTATGGCCTTGAGAAGCTGCCCCACTAAAAAGTGAATTTCATTTAAATATCTTCCTAGGAAAGAAATCAAACGATGGGACTTTTGGCGCCAAAACAAAAGGGAAAGTTACACTGTCTATAACATTCTAGGGTGGTTATTGGGTAAAATAAAAGGGTTAAGTGGGGGTTGTAGAAGGTGGCTTCATTAGTGCAAATTGTGCCTTTGAATAATAGATTTTATTTTTAGAGTTGATTTGGATGTAATGAATCAAGCCCATGAGGCTATAGCCCTGTAATTTTATTTTTGGAAAATAATTGAAAGTGGATTATTTTCTATCTTACATTTTCTGTGTTGTTATTTGTTATTTTATTTTGTGTGGGTTTTGGGTGGTGTAGCTCTCATCAATAACACTACTAAAATTAGTTATAAGACTTCTAACACATTATCTCTTCCCCTTCACTGACTCTAACAACATTTATTCACAACTTATACCATAATCAAGATGACAAAGATAACACACTTTTAACCAAATAAATAGATTCTCATACACATCCACATGTCACCATATTAACAATAATAAATAGCTTGCTCCTCAAACTAAAAATCAATATTTGTACTATCATCTTTATCAATAATCTCATCACTAAGTGCATGTACATCCAAGTCAAACTCATATAAATGCACATGTGTAGAATGGCAAGAATTAATAACTTCATTTTCATCTAAGAAAACAAAGAAAATCAACCCATCAAACAAAAAAATACTCTCTTTCTCATCTTTTATATAATATGTGTGCACACAATCAACATAACCAATCTTATGAACCAATTCATTTGGATACACACTTGTAAACACACATATATTTATCCACAAGGTTACCATAAAGTGTAGGAATACATACCTCAACTTTAAATTAAGGACCAAACTACATATCATCATTATCATCTCTAAAGGATAACCCATCCAATTGAGGGTAAGCACATACATTATCTTCATCATCCATGCAATTTCCACAAGGTGTAAATTTAAATAATTCTACCCCCTCACATTCACTCTCAACTTGGCCTAATGTAGTAGTCCCTCCATTATGGCTTACACTTTTAGTCTCTACATCACAAAAACTACTACCAAATGTCTCATACACCCCATCACTACTCGTAGCATCCAATTCACTACCAAAAACTTTTGTATTTGAGGATATTAAATTCACAACATAGTTATTCCTCATTTTCTCAAGGGATTCTATGTATTTATAAGCTTGTTGAAAACTTGTAAGTTTAATCTCCTTGAGTAGTATATTCAAACCAACCTCATAGGCTTTGAAGGATAAAATAATGTAAACATATGAATTAGGATTAGAAGCATCTGAGACTTTAGAAAAGACAACAAAAAACTTATGGTTTAAATCCTTACTAAATTCATCATCTCATCTTTTGATATTTATGAGTTTTTTGATAAGAGAGGCATGATCTATCGTGTGTACTTCAAATGCATCGACAAGGATATCATGAGTAGAGAAAGTGAAAAGTAGGTAAATTTTTTAGCTACAAACTTATGATTCCATAGAGAGATCTAACGAAGAATATCATCCACATGTATTCATCACTAAACTAAAACTCACTCATAATTTTTTAAAAATAAATTTAAATGAATACTTCTATGTATGTAATAATAACCATCAAACTATGATATTTGACTCAAGACCCTAGTTTTTGTGATATACATTTCATAATCATCTTAGGTATAGTTGTTTTTAGGTACTTCCTAGAGGGATGATAGGAGATTGAACCATAGGAATTTTTATAGTAGAAAGTATGGCATCAAATTTTAGTTTGGAATCAAGCATATTGACTTGATTTGGAAGTCTCATTTGTTGTTTAGTCAATTTATTTTGTTTTCATAGATGATTTTAGGCTGTTACATGGGATCACTTAAGATGCTTGACTACTTGAACATTAATAATCATCACTAGAGTAGTCATGGCCATTTACTTCATCATATTATCTAGGTCTTGAAACATAAGAAGGTTTATATGAATGAGTAGCCATAGAGTGGTCATTATCAAACAAATAATCCATGACTAGATCATCCTATCATGCAAGGAAAAAAATGTCTTCTTATAATTATATATATTTTTACTATTAAACTTTTCCTTAAGAGGGAGGAAGAAAATATTTGTGTACCTTTGTTATTACAACAACTTGAGATGTGTTCTTGAAGTACAAATAATAAGATAGATTTCAATAACAATAGACTTGATTATTGACAACAAAATTGCCACCTCTTAGAAAGAGAAAAAAATTGAAACATACCTAATATCCAAGGCAACAAACTTGGTCTAGGTTCAACTCACAAAAATATTATCCATTTCATTTAGAACCCACATTTTATCTCCTTGATAATGATTCCATTTGATGGGTTTCCAACTACACATAAGAAAAATGAAAAAAATTATAAATAATTAATTTATAGTTAAATTATGAACAAGATATAATATCCTTAACATGAGTTGCAAAGTAAAAATATTTGTAGGTTAACCAAATTAGTTGTTGTCCGACAACCCTTGCAGAAAAAAATGATATCTCTAGTGAAACTTAGTACAAGGACTATTTTCCTAAGGAAAATTATTTCATTGGGGATAGTTCACTTGATCCCCCTCCCCTTCAATTTGAAGGAAAGTCTTTTTGATGAAATAAATGCTCTTGATACTAATTATAGGATGGTATGAATTCTTGAGACAAATTCCTTTTTGGAGTTGAATGTGCAAATCAAGTTTGAATTTTGTAAACAAGGTTGCCTCAGTTTGATTTAATTTTTGATAATTGATTTGAATAGTTTGATTTAATTATTCAAATTTTGGAGGGAAAGTGTCATAATTAAATTATTATGATTTAATAATTTAATCAACTTAGGGGAATAAGGTTTTTTAGCAATGTTTTGTGCATATTTTGCACACACGCCTTGCCGTAGGTAGGGACCCTCTTTTTTCGCTCTCGACGGGTTTCTTTGCTCTTGTCTCATTTTGCGTGCCCCTCATTTTTCTATCCTAGTTGGTCAATGTGCCCTTCGGAGTCTCATTTTTTGCTGACCATATTTTTCCCCTAAAATAAAAAACTGGCTAAGTCATTGGTTTTTCGGGCTTCGCCCCCCTCTCCCCCCCGCTTGCTCAATTCACTTTTTCCTTCATTCTTTGACTTTGGGGATAGATTTCCTATGGATTTTGGATGTTTTTGTGGTGCCTAAGTGAACTGACAAGGGTTTATTAAGTTTTAGGAATTTTTGAAAATTCTAAAACTGTATTCCTGCAACAACATTCCTACGGTGGCATTCCGACCTCATTTCTGGAACGGACAAGCGCAACTCCAAATCAAAAAGGGACTTCGACCCAGATGCTAAAATGGGGTCTTATCCTCCCTGGAACTTTCAAATTTCAAAATTGCAGCCGAGAAATACCATCCAGAGTTCTATGCTCCGTCAACCGTTTCAAACAGCATTTCCAGAACAGCATTCCGGGCTCATGTTTCTGGAACGTACAAGCGCAAATCCAAATAAAAAATGGACTTCGAACCATATGCTAAAATGGGGTCTTATCCTCCTTGGAACTTTCAAATTCCAAAATTGCTGCTGGGAAATACCATCCGGAGTTCCGTGCTCAGTCGGTCGTTTCAAACAACATTTCCAAAACAACATTTCGGGCTCATGTTTCCGGAACGTACTAGCGCAACTCCAAATCAAAAATGGACTTCGACCCAGATGCTAAAATGGGGTCTTATCCTCCCTAGAAATTTTAAATTCCAAAATTGCAGCCGATAAATACCATCTAGAGTTTCATGCTCCGTCGGCCGTTTCAAACAACATTTCCAGAATAGCATTCCAGGCTCATGTTTTTGGAACGTACAAGCGCAACTCCAAATTAAAAACGAACTTCGACCCAGATGCTAAAATGGGGTCTTATCCTCCCTGGAACTTTCAAATTCCAAAAATACAACTGAGAAATACCATCTGGAGTTTCGTGCTCCGTTAGCCGTTTTAAACAACATTTCCAGAATAGCATTCCGGGCTCATGTTTTCGGAACGTACAAGCGCACCTCCAAATCAAAAAAGGACTTCAACCCAGATGCTAAAATGGGGTCTTATCCCCCCTGCAACTTTCAAATTCCAAATTTGTAGCTGGGTGGTACCATCCGGGTCGCCCTGCCCCGTTCGCTGTTTTCAAAACAACATTTCAGCCTCTCATTTCTAATTTCAAGAAGCCTACCATGGGTCCATCGATAGAACCATTTGATCCAATGAGGAATGCTGAAATTCCATTGGGAAGAAGGTAGCTTTCAGCTATAGTAAAAGAGAAATTAGCTAGGAAACAAAACTGCTACAGTGACTGGCCACTACAAGACAGAGTAGGGAAAAGACAAAGATGTATTTTAAATTACTGAATATTGTGGGGTAGGTGAAGCCCTAATGTAATTGAATCTAAGCCACACAATGTAACTCAATCATAGCCATTCATTTGGGCTTTGTTAAACTATAAATAGGGGTCTTCCCCTCATTTGTAGTTGTTGGAGAGCTGTTGTAAAAATATTCTGCAGCAATAGAAAGTAGCATTGCATGATCTATGGGTGTTACCTTTTGAGTTTTCTCATTATGTGTGCATGGTTCTACCTTCCAAGTTAGTTTTAGTTGTAGTTTCTTGAATGGAAGTGGTAATGGTGATTGTTGTTACAATATTTGATGAGCTTTCAGCCCATACTTTTGGCACTTGTTGATGACAAGTTGCTGTGCAAAGTTAGCCTAGGCTTCTTTATTTGATTGCTGCAACTTAGTTCATTTGCATGTTCATGATGTGTGTATGCAAACTGAAAATCTGCAGTCCTTAGAAGATTGCACTGATTTTGTGTAACTGTAGGTTTCTCTTGGCCAAGCAAAACCCAGTTTAGGGAGTTTGTCTACTGTAGCAGCCTCCATGATCACTGTTCATTCATAGTTTCAGATCCAGGAACCTTCTCTCTTCCTTGCCCTTTTTCCTTTTTTTTAATAAGTAACCTTAGGAAAGGTTCATTGCACATTATAAAGCCAAATTTGATGTTGAAATGGAGTTCTAGATTGCTGTTTGAATCTACAGCAAACGCTCAACAACTCTCCCATCTTAAGAACTCCATTTGCAGATCTAACTTCCCCGCTTTGTAACTCATCCGTAAGTCCACCTTGTGATTCCAGCAAATCACATAAACAACTGAAATATTCCAAGCACTGTCAAGACCTAACATCCGAGAGACCTTGGGATAGTGTTCTACAATTTGATTGTGGAAGATTATCTTTCAAGAGAGGTAATGCACCTATGCATTACCTGTGTTGAGAAGTGCATGAAAACACCATCAACACAACGTAATTAAATAATTGGTGTTATTTAATTAATCAAGACGAAATAAAGTGAGACTGGGACTTCATTAAATAAATGTGATTTATTTAATTGGTCGAAATGATGAAATGTGAATTAATCAAATAATGTTGTTTTATTTAATTAATAGCAGAATTAGAGTTTTTATGACTTTATTAAATAAATGAAATTTATTTAATTTGTCTAAAAATGATGAAAAAGTGAATTAATTAAATAATGTTGTATTATTCAATTACTAGCAGAATTAGGGTTTTGGATGTCATTTGATGTGGTGTTTTAGGACATTGTGTGATGATTCAGGACATTTTGGGATGATTTTGAGACATTGTGAGATGATTTCAAGATGTTTCAAGTCATTTTAGGATGATTCTAAGATGTTGCAAGATGATTATGAGATGTTTTGAGTCATTTTGAGATGATTCTGAGATGTTGAGTCATTTTGAGATGATTCTGAGATGTTGCAGGATGATTCCAAGATGTTCCAAGTCATTTCAAGCTGATTCTAAGATGTTCCAAGTCATTTTGAGCTGATTCTGAGATGTTCCAAGACATTACATGATGATTTCAAGATGTTTCGAGACATTATAAGACGATTCTGAGATGTTTCGAGACATTACAAGACAATTCCGAGATGTTCCGAGACATTACAGGATGTTGTGGGATGATGTTCAATGTTGTTTGATGTTGTTCGATGTTGTTCGATGTTGTTCGGTGCTGTTCGATGTTGTTCAATGCTGTTCGATGTTGTTTGATGCTGTTTGATGATGAATTAATTAAACGATGTTAAATCACTTAATTAATAGAAAATATGAGTGCCAAAATGCTAGTTTGCAAGTTAGGACATTTTTAGGTGTCTACATTTTGTCCCTCTTTGAGATAAAGTACTGGTTGTTTTGTTTCAAAGAACATTTCCCTGATATGTCCTAGGTGCAAGATTTTCCCCAGTATGCCCTAGAAAGAATAGCATGGATGGTTCCCCCTTAGGAAATTTGGTGAAATTTTTGGATAATGAACCAAAATTTTTGATAAGCTGATGTGATTCGTTTAAGTGCAAGGACTAACCAAAGAAATGGTTGCTTAGAAGAAAACGTTAGTAAGATTGAGAAGATAGAAGAAAGTGGATGATATTAGTCAATGATGAGTCGCTTTTGCTTTGCTTGGAGGCTTCACGGCTTGAACAATCCTATTTGATTTAGCAAACATATATAATGCACCAGGGTATTAATGAACAAGGTGACTTTGTATCCATTGCATGGAACTTGACTCTACAAACAAGGAGTACTCTTGCTCATATCAGATATACAAAAACCCTGTAGAGTGTATGGGTGAGAAGCTTTAAAACATGTCAGACTAGTAACACAAGAGGTATTATGAACCTTACATGCCACTGCTACAAAAATGTTTCAAAACAACTTCCACACATAGAACAAAGCAAGTATTCACCATGGTAGTATAACAAAAATATCCAACAAACAACAAACTAAAATGATGCTCAATTTCCCCCATTCCTTCCTCTCTAAATCCTTATGGACATCCTTGAGAGATCCTAGGAACAATTCAATAATGTAAATTGAAAAGATAAGACTAGGAAAAGATAAAAACAATTTTGTTGTATCACTTGCTCTATCTATTATGGGACTATTATTTGATGTTGATCATGTCTATCGTAGGAACAGATCTGTTAAGACATATCTCAAGATGTTGGGAATTGTCAATAGATAGGTAGTTATACTTGGCTTTGTTTTTGTTTGTTTTCATTGAAATCCTTGTGATTGTTTGCTTGAAATTTCTAGCTTTTGATGTTGCTTTGTTCGTTTGTCTGTTTTTTCAAAGGGTGAGTGCGATGATCTATTTATTATGGGAAAACCTTTATTGTGGATAAGTGATGGCGGAAATAGGATTTTTGAGCTTTTTCAAATGTTTTTTGTGCTTTTTTATTTTTATTTTGTTGTGTTTTCAAGATATCTGAATGTTTTTGTTTTGTTAATTGTCAAGGAGCTGTGGTGAGGATTTGGGGAGCCCTGCATGGTGTGGATGCATTTTGAGAGTTTGGACATCTTGTAGGAATTAGTGTCCCGAAATGCATCTTGTTGCTTCTTATTTTCATTTCATTACATTCTCGTTATACGCGTATAAAGTTTCTTGAGTCAATAGCGAAGTTGTGGTGATTTATGAGCATTTGCATCATTTTCCTCACCTTTGCTAGGTCAAAACCTCAAACTTGACATTGAAACCCTCACATCTGATTGAGAACTTCACCCTTGTTTCATGCACTTGACCTAAAAGCTTGTAGTTGACTAAAAACCTCTCCCTTGACATAAAAGATCACACTTGACCTAAAAGCTAGCACTTGCCTTAAAACTTCACTTTTTCTTGCTTTGTGACTTGTAATTTTTACTTTCTTCAAACGACCATATCTTGGTCATACAAAAGTATTTTTCAGTGCTTTTAAAAAAAAATGGGGTATAATTTCATGATCTTTGCAATGGTGTAGGTAGTTTTCAAGTTTTGTATAGTTAAACTTTCCATTGGTGTCATGAGCTTGCATTTGCCTTTGTTTCATTAAAACCTTGTTAGCATTTGCTTGTTGTCATCCTAAATGTCATTTGTCATCATGTTTTGTGTTGCTTGACATGTTCAAAGTGAAACCTTAATATCGTGGGTTAAAATTATTGTTGGTAGTCCTCAAACCACTGCATTCAAGGGAGAGACAACTTCGACACCTATTTGATGCTATTATCGGTTTCGTGGGTTTTGCTATTTTGGGAATGTTTTTGGATTTGTTTGGATTTGTTTGGATTTTGTATTTTTGACTAAGTTGGAAGAAAGCATGATAAAAACCTAATGGGACTGAACTAAGGCCTTGGGGGCTGATAAGCCTTGCCTATGTTGTACACATAGAGAGCACATAGTTTGACCATTTGACTCAAAGAATAAACTTGTTTTTGGGATAAACAATTCTTGGATTGATATTCCACTTCCATGTCTAGAGGATATGTTGTGAGAAATTTACTTGAACTAGCTATGGGGTTCAAGAAAATGTTGATATCTTAGACTGTTTAAGTGAAGGAATAATCCAATGATGTTGTTTTGTTTTTGATGTTTTTCAGATGTTTTTGATTTTTGATAATTTTTATTTTTTATTTCTTTTTTACCCTTTTTCTTGGGGTGTAAGATGTTGAAAACTTGGATTGATACTTCACCTTGTTTTTCTAGAGGATATGTTGTGGAAAATCTTACTTGAACTAGATGTGGGGTTCAAGCAACTGTTGATATCTTAGATTTTTTGAGAGAAAGAAATAATCCATGTTGTTTTCATCTTTGAAGGTTACCTTGGTAGTGCGTCGGTGGAACACCTTGTTGTTGGGATGAACTATTTCAAAGGTTACCCTGATAGTGTGTCGGTGGTATACCTTGTTGATGGGACAAATTACTTCAAAGGTTACCCTGATAGTGCGTTGGTGGTATACCTTATTGATGGGATGAATTGTTTTAAAGGTTACCTTGATAGTGTGTTAGTAGTATACCTTGTTGTTGGGATAAATTCCTAGATAACAACATGAGCTAGAAGACATAGATCAAGATTTATTCTGAAGAAAGATGCAAGCATTTCCCCAGTGTCTAGCAATGTAGGCGATGGATTATCTTGTGATAGGATAACATGTTTGGATAGAGTATTCCCTTTAGACAATGCCTCATGGATTAGATAATGTTGGATAGGATAGGATCAATGATAGGGACCCATGTCAAGATGTTTTCCATAAGCAATTGTAAAGTTTATACCAAACATTTGTCAAGATCAAGATAAGTTGGATTTGGATAAAAATGGATTGGATTCATTATGGATAGGCTGAGATGCTTCCACTTGAAATGGCACATGTAGATGCTTGATTCTTACACATGACGCCTTTTTTCAAGGTTTTCGTCATGGTACTTGTCGAAAGTGCCACCATAGTGGTTTTCACTGGAAGACAATTTTTCTCTTGACTTTTTTTCTTTATTTTTTACCTTTTTTCCCTGATTTTTCAAATACCACACAAGATGCTTATTTATCAGGTTTTCATCATGGTGACAATCCTTTTGCTCATGTTGAACCACCTGGTGGTTTTTGATGTAGATAATTCTAGTGCTAATATGGGTATTTTTGATGTCATGACGTGCCAATGATATCCTTCTTGAAGGAGTTATTTTGCTAGGATACAGGCACTTGAATGTAACCCCTAGAAATTCTTATCTTCCTTGTCGATACCAAAGTTAACCTTACCTTGATGCATACATCATGATAGAGAGCCCTTAGAGTCCTTATGATAAAGAGTTGTTGCCAACACATGGCCAATATGAGATTTGTATGTCATGGATGGCGAGATGCGTTGAGGGATATGATATGTAGATGGACTGGTTGACAATTTGGAACCTTTGAATCTCCAAACTTGGGATGATGAGCAATGATGGCTGGATATGGAGATTTGATTGGGACCAACGTCTTGATATACCTTTTAAGTCACTCTTGAAGCTTTCTTTTGCATTGTTGGACATCTTTGATGGATGAACTTCCCTTTTTGATTTTTCCCCATAGTTTCTTTAACTAATGGAGTTTGATAGGGATGATTTTCTTACTTTTTATTTTGTGTCCATTTGAATTTTTATTTTCCATTTTGTCTTGCTAATTCTTTTACTTCAATGACTTGTTTCATTCTTAGGTATAGCTTTCTCTCCTATTGTTGGTCCCAATAAAAGGGTTGAAATATGCATGGATGACAATTCATGACATGGCTAGTTGTAGTGTTGGTAGCAGTTTCATCATAAGGATCCTTCGTGCTCTGCATGGTGTTTGCATTAGATAAAGTTTCCCCCAGTATTATGGAGGTATCACTCATGTTTAGATTCATTTGAATAACCAAGACCTTGATGCTTAGGATTTCCAATAATTTGCACTGGTTCTAGGATACCCTATTCATCTAGGCCTAATCCTCTGCCTTGATAATGCATCCGTTGTAAGATCTTATTGGCAATAGGATATTTTTTGTCTTGGAAATAAGGTGCTAATCC
This sequence comes from Sequoiadendron giganteum, assembly GCA_007115665.2. NCBI lineage: Eukaryota > Viridiplantae > Streptophyta > Pinopsida > Cupressales > Cupressaceae > Sequoiadendron > Sequoiadendron giganteum. The sequence goes on from CM021101.1 coordinate 405,088,255, forward strand.
TTCTTTGCTCTTCTATGGATCTTCAAAGGTGATAGCTTCTTTATTGGTACTATAGATTTCTCTGACAAAGGTAAGTGATCCAAGTTTATAAGTGATAGGATCCTCCATATGTGGGATAACTTCTTGATTGATATCTTCGACCCGATCCTATGAAATATTAGATTTTAATGCTTCTTCAAGAGGTGTTTCTTATTTATTGTCCATGTAAAAGTATTCCTCATGATTCATTTTTGATATGGCTTCATAGGATGTTTTTGATTCACAACTTATGTATAAGTCCTCTTCCTGATCTCCTTCTGATGTCTATACAAGATGTTTTTTATTCACAACTTATGTATAAGTCCTCTTCTTGATCCCTTTCTAATATGTCTCTAGCTTCTGCTATGTCTTGATCTTGTATATAGATGTTAAGAGTAGGCGAATCTTGTTCCTTGGTAATGACATCAAGAGTATGAGACTCTTGTCTAAGATGAAGATCATCTAAATGTCCATTAGGAGTAAGCATCTCATGGGTAGATGTATGCGTGTTTAGTATATGAATTTTTTCTTTTGAAAAACATGGGTTGTCTTGGAAGATATCTATCAAGTCATTATGGTATTTTGACGATAGGGATTATTGATCTTGACTTTGCGTGGTATCATATTTGATAAAATTTGGATAATATTCTTGACATGAATCAATTTCAAAGAAGGGATTGCTTGTAATGAGTCTTTGGAACTCCTCAAAATGTGGACATATGGGAGATAACTCTTTGTCTAGATTTTATGCATTGGGTATAAGTTTTGGATTAAGAGTCTCTTGATCTTTAATATGTACCACCATGAGGTTGGATGATGTCAATATATATTGGAATAGATCATTGCTAGACTTGGGTGATTGAGTTTGATCTTTCTTGAGAATAAATTTTGATTTATGTCTTCTTGTTTACTGGATGATGTAGAGACATTGTCAATGTGATCGGTGATAGATAGCTCTTGATCGTTGTTTTCAAAATTTTAGTTTGAGATATTGTACACGTTGTTATTGGTAGATGGCCCTTGAATGTCATATTTAATAAATATTTCTCCTTGATAAATAAGGTCTTGGATGAGATGTTGGAGTGTTGTGAATTTATTCATTTTGTGACCCTTGATTTTGTGCAACTCACATCATTCATATTGTTTATACCAAGGGAGTTTAAAAATTGGTTCACCATAATTTGGACTATTGTTGATTTTGATAAGGTCTTGTTGTACTAGTTTGTGCATGATTACCTCTAAAGTCTCTCCCAAAGGGGTGAATTTCCTTCCCGGGTGGTGACCTTTCCTTGATTGCTTTGCTCTTGATTTTGTGGAACTCCTTGATATTGTGTCTGAGTTAAATTTTGATATTGCACTTGAGGTACACCTTGGTTTTGTAAAACTTCTGGATGCTACTATAATGATGGATAATTTCCTGCAAGATAGAATAGTGGATTAGTAATACCCGCAAGTCAATAAAACATCACACAATAGAATGCAAAGGAGAAAAATGTAAAGAAATGCAAGAACTAGAAAGATCTCACCTATTCCTATGCTCCATGGATGACTTCCATTGCACCTCCTCAAGCTTGCTATGATAATGGATGCCCTCAAATTTGTAAGCACACTCTAGAAAAGTCTAGTCCTAACAAAGCCTTTGAAGGATTTATGAAAATGACTCTATTGCAAACTAGAATTTTACTTCTATTATGCAAATAGTAATATAAGCCTAAGATATGAGAATGCCAATAATAAAAATAGAATAAGCAATGATCGATCCTGAAAAATGAGATCAAGATTGTCATTTTATAGGAAATGCAATCTTGAATGGACAAATTAGATGAGATATTGATAAATGCCCTAGAATCAATAGTTAAGATTCAAGGTGACAACTCTCAACTAGGGTTAGGGCAACAATCCCCAAATGTGTGAACAAGATTTAATTTAATAAATTAAATCAACGGTGAAGAATAAATGTGACTTTGAGATGAAATTAGTAAAAATCAGAAGATAAGGGGATGAGATTTTAGAAAATCAGTAATTTTAGAAATTACTTGATTTGTAGAAGAATATTTCCATTTTGAATTAAATTAATTCAAAATAGGGATTTTGTGAGATAATAAGTAATTGATTTTTGAAATTACTTACTAACTGAAGAATCAATTAACCATTTGAGACATTTTTAAATGATTTTGTTCTATTTAAAAATATAGAACTGTCACATGCAACAATTAAATAATTAAAAATAATTATTTAATTTAGAAGTAGTTAATTAATTAAATAAATTATCAAATCTATTTAATTAAGATGATTTAGGAATTAGTGACATATTAAATCAATATATTTTAAATATATTTATTTAATAATCAAGAAGACATTAATGATAAGGATTAATTAAATAAATAAGACTTTATTTAATTGCAAGAAGACTTTGATAATTAGTGAATAATTAAATAAATAAGATTTATTTATTTCATAATCATGGAGAATGAGAGATTATGAATTAATTAAATAATTATGAATTATTTAATTAATAGTTGAATGTGGGTTAAAAACATAATTAAAAATGTTATAATCATGTTATGACGAAAGGTTGTAAAATAGTGGTCGCAGGCTTAAGTCATTTTTAGGTGTCTACATTTGCCCCTCTTTGTCATAATGCAGCTTGTCGCATTGTGGCCAAGAAAACAAGTCCAAAATATGCCCCAGTGAAGGTATGGAGTGCCTATGCCCACTCGAGAAAATTTTTGAATTTCGACCCGGGGTCAAAAAAATTTGGAAAATATCCCGACTAACTCAATTAATGACCAGAAGAGTGATGGCCTGATCTGATTCAGAAACGGAGGATGTTAAGCTAGCCAAAATGCCGATCAAAGGTGGTCAAATGAGCCTCCAGTAGAACCTACTAGGTCAAAACCCTAATTTTCAGCCTATAAATAGGTTGAAAAGGTCAATCCAAGTGTCATTTGCTCATTTGTTAAATAGAAAATTTAGAAATCAAAGCTCAGAGAGACGATGGTGATTCCAGCGACTACACATCGTGGATACCGTGTGCGGACATTCTGATGACCCGAGGGCGCAGAGGCACCGGTAAGTATCTTATCCCACTTGTCAATTTTTGCTTTTAATGCATTTATTAGGGTTTTAGGGGGGGTAATCAAATGCGTTGTGATGCAAATGATGTCGCGTAAACTACAAACCCCTTCGCGTTCAATGCATTTGATTGCGTTGTGACACAAGTGTGATGGGTAGGCTAGGTTTTTTTGTGCGATTGCACATCCGCAAGGGGAAACAACGCAATCGCCAGGTTGTGACACAAGTGAGGATTTTGCGACGCATTTGCTATTTTGCGACGCAATTGGCAAGTCCAACGACGCATTTGCAAAATCGCAACGCAATTTTCAAGCCAAACAATGCATTCGTTGTTAGGTCACGTATTTGCTATCTAAAATGACACATTCATTGTTAGATTGCGCACTTGCTGGTCAGAACAATGCATTTGACATATTGCGATGTATTTGTCATGCGTAGAGTCACAATTGACTGATTGTGACACAATTGTAGTTGACCAGAGTTGAATTTTGTTTACCTTGTGTTGAGATTAGCTTGGATGTACCCTTGACTTGCCAGTAGTATTAAACTTTCCACAATGTTGCTCGATATGTGCTAATCCTTGGCCTTTCTTTTGCAGAGTCCGCTTGTGCCGATTTATACCTAAGAGTTTCGACCAACAACATATGCCTTCAGAGATCGCCTGAGCGATAGACAGAGGTAGCGGCCGATGGCACTAGGGTTGTATCACGTCACCTATATGCCCATTATTTGGGCAAACAGGGGTTTGTTGAAAGCTCTTTGCGAGAGATGGCATTCAGAGACTTGTTCGTTTCACTTGCCTACTGGAGAGGCGACAGTGACCTTGGAGGATGTCTACTGCATTCTCCGTATTCCGATATGTAGAGAGAGAGTTACTTATGATCCGCACCGAGGGTGACATGCCCTAACAGAGATGTATGAGGGTGCTGATGGTGCCCAGTTAGGCATGTAAGGTAATGAGATCGGCTGGGATGTTGTAGCCGACCAGTTTCCTAGGTTTGATGCCATGCTCATGACTTTGATCACCGGATTACTGATCCCAGATCGTCATGGTCACAAATTTTCCATTGGATAGGGGGATGTACTTGTTCACATGCAAGGACATAGGACTGTTTTCACTTGGGGGCCCTGCTTGTGGGCCATGCTTTATCATCAGTTGCATGAGGTTGTCTATCACCAAGGGCACAATATCAGTTACGACACTACCCTCCTGATGACTTGGGTATGGGAGCGCATTCCTGTGTTTCGACCACTGGTGCAAATTTAGTAGCTAGGTGATGGGATGCCGTATGTTTATTTGTATGCGGGATCAGTTAGCTAGACTCATGTGGGAGACACCGAGTACTGGCATCATCAGATTGATATGATGATCAGTTTTGTTTGGAGACCTTACAAAGATTGTGCTCGGTGGTCAGATGAGGATGGCCACTTGCCTTTTTGCAAACAGTTCCGATATCTGATTGGCTGCATGGTATAGACCCAATGGATTATTGAGATGTACCTGCCCCACTGGGTACTATGACAGTTTGGAGAGCAACAAGTTGTGCCACTAGGCACGACAAAGTATGCTTGGTCTTCCAGGGAGACCATGTGGGGGCCGCCCATATCAGTTACAGTGGTTGAGCAATAGGTTGATAGTTTAGTGGCAGTTTAGTGGGTGTGGAGAGGGGGTCTAGTAGATCCAATGACATATGTTGAGTTCGACGCCTGGTGGCAGGTTCACAGGCCCATCCTGTTGACAAATCCAGATGGTCCACCACCGATAGATCAGAAGTCAATCATTCCATGCATACCGAGGAGAGGTCGGGGTGGAAGAGATAGAGGGAGAGATGGTAGAGGTGCCGAGGGTAGAGATGGAGGCAGGGGAGGAGGAGACAGAGATGGGGGCGACAAAGGAGGTGGAGGAGATGATGGGGTTGGAGGAGATGGGAGGGGTGCGAGGAGGAGGAGGGATGGAGGAGGGTGGAGGCAGCCCAGGAGAGTCAGGTAGAGAGTGGGTGGTGTACCATTGTCACCCATTCGGGAGGAGGGGGAGGAGAGAGAGTCGAAGGTGAGGGCCGAGGAGGTCAGAGGGGTAGAGGAGGGGGTCAGAGGTGGAGAGGAGGAGATGGAGGTGAGGGTTGAGGAGGAGGTGTGGGGTGGAGAGGAGGAGGCCGAGGTGAGGGCAGAGGAGAGAGCAGAGGAGGATCCACTTGTTGGGGGAGCCGAGGAGGAGAGAGATGAGGAGGAGGAGGATGAGGCAGATCAGCGACTATGGGAGCACATGATTCTGGGGATGATGAGGGTGACAAATCACCCATTTTGCCTGCCGATGCCACTATTGATCAGCGAATCGCTGATTTACAGAGTAGACTTGATGTGGCCTTGTCTTAGAAGAAGGCCTTGGCAACAGAGTTAGAGGTCACCCGTGTGGAGAGAGATCAGGCTATTCTCTAACGGCAGGAGTCAGAGTGGTGGGTGACAAAGTTCGCAGAGCTATGTTCAGGGCCGACATGAGATATGGCCAGAGAGTTGGCCAGGATGGCAGAGAGAATGGGGCAATACAGGGCTCTATATGAGCAGGCCGTTCCACCAGATCAATGAGACCCAGGTTTGTCTCGATCCTACAATAGGATAGGCAGTGGTAGCTGGACACATAGCAGTAGCAGATCTCATAGTAGTAGTCATACCAGTGCTGGGGGGTCCACTGCATCAGGGCAGTCATCAGGCCATAGATCACATAGTTTGCACATGAATTCATCAGGCCATAGTCATAGATCAGAGCATGGGCACAGATTAGTGTCCTCAGGGCAACAGACAAGGCAGAGTCAGCCTCATGTTACTGATCCTATAGGATCTCAGAGTGAGACACAAGAGAGGACACCTATTCAAGTTACATTTCATGTGCTTGGTCAGGTACAACCACCTCACAGTTCACCTCCACGGGACAGAGGAGGGCCATCCTAGGACTTGCTTTTAGACATTTGTATACTTTGATATTCGAGCCTGCGAGTTCCATTTTTGGGATATCATATGACTTTATCCTGTGACATGACATTTTTTTGAGATTATATATATGCGATGTATTTTTGATGTGGCCTATATGATGTTATGTGTTATGGTATTCTAATGCTTTATCATATGTTTATGTGATTCTTTTATGATGCTATGAGGTGTATGTATATTATGCTTATGTTTATGAATGCAATTATGGATGTGGTTATGTATGTATTATGTAATGTGATGATGATGTGATTCCTATATGTTGATGTAAATGTTTATTGATGATGCTTATATGTTGATGCAAATGATGGTTTTATGAAAGGATGCAAATGATAGCATTTATGCAATGTGAATTATGGTATTTGATTTATGCAGATATGAATATGAAATGGTCATGCCATTATGTATGCAACTTTGTTTTTGTATGTCACAGGATATCATCAGAGAATGAGAGAAGAGAAGGTGAAGATGTTAGTGCGAAGAAAGATATGCATGTTAGTGCGGAAATTAAAAATCCTTCAAAGCTTTGCTATAGTGCTATTCTAGTTGTTGCTCTTTAATCATCATTGGGAAAAAATGTCATGATGGTAAACAACCACTATGATATGCCATAGATCAATAGTGTGCAAGGTTGAACCATCATATAGATCAACAGTTGCAGACAAAGGATGATCATGACTCATGCAAGGAACACAATTGCCCCTAGTCACTTTGTCATGACCAACCGCCAGAAAAACCAAACTAATCATGAGACGTCGCTGCTTCTCTAAATCTTGACGATAGGACATCCTTGAGAAACTAGCCACATGATAGTAAAAAAAATAGACAGTAAAATCATCATACTACGTCGTTGCTTCTCTAAATCCTGAAGTCAGGACATCTTGGAGAAACTAATAGTAGAGTGATAAGAAGACAAGGATAATCATCATGGTATGTCATGGTTCCTAAGACATAAGGAACTAATATCATGATAATTATCAAAAGACAGATTTTTTTTTTTTGCCAAGTGTTTGCCAAGTGTTTTAATGTTAGGTGTTGTCAAATGTCGAGTGATATCAAATTCAGGAAGGACACATCCTGAATGATGTTGATATCTAGGAGACCGATTCTCAGAGTTAGGAGAATCCATCAAAATGCCAGATGATGATGACAATGCTTAGGAAGGACACATCCAGAAGCATAAAGAAATTGACGAGAGTTGCTCTTCAGAAGGACACATTTGAAGAAGAACCCAAAGTTTTTCTAGGTTAAATTGCCTTGATAGGATTTTGACTACATGCCTTTGTTGACATGCTGAATTTACTGAAAGTGTTTGATGAAATAGATTTCCGATAGACTGATAATTCAAGATTGACATAAGATTCGATTGATTTGAATATAGTTTGACATGTGAATGTGTAGTGCCACGAACCCTAATGGACTAACCTAGTGCGGCCTTGGGGGTCCATCAATTGATGGCCTTGCCTACGTCATGCACTCAGAGACCTCGTAGTTCGACACGACCAATGACATTGTCTGAAGGACAGCAGCTTGAATCATGATTTCAATTTTGAAAAACCTAGAAGGACTGACCTAATGCCTCGAGGATTCAAAGATGAATCTTGCCTACGTAGCAAATGCGCAGAGACAACGTAGTTTGGACTAGGACGAAGATTGATTGATGTGATCGATTGAATTGATCAAATTGACTTTGATTTTGGGATTTGACACTGATTTGGATGTTTTTGTATTTTCTTAGGACGTTTTCAAAATTTTAGGTATTTTTTCAGGACTTTTTAAGCATGCAGGATCATGTGCGACACCCACTATAGTTGCACGATAAAGGTCTTGCCCCCAGACAGAGTGAGGATTATTCGAGTCCAATGGTATGGAGATAGGTAGATGCAAGGAAAAGGAAAGGATATGCAAGGGATGATGTCAACCAAATGCTAACCATGGTCGAAATTGATAGGACTTAGGACGGATGTCATGAATGTGTCAGGCCTTTGTGATTATGACAAATGGATAAACATTGATTTGAGTGACAGTAGATGGCAGAGCAATGATTGACTACGCATGGTGCCTGTTTGCCAGGTTTTCACCATGGTACTTATCCTAAGCGCCTGTTTGCCAGGTTTTCACTATTGGATGAATTCATTTTTTATTTATTTATTTGTTTATTTTTTTACTATTTTTCCTTTTCTAAATTTTTTTTTTTGTGTCACCAAGACGCCTGTTTGCCAGGTTTCATCAAGGGACGATTTTTTCTTTATTTTCCATTTTTTTTGTATTTTTAGGTTTTTATCCTAGCTCTCTAATGCTATGTGTAGAACTTTCTCAGATGTAAACTTTTAGTGGGTTTTGTCAGCTGTTCTCCATCAGGTGTGGCCAACTGATAAGATCCGGAACCAAATGCGGCAGTAATGATATAAGGACCAAGCCAATTAGCCTCAAAATTACTAGGCTTTTCACGGTTCACCTGATTTCTGGGGTTCTGCATGAGAACCAAAAACTTTCTCACCATGACTCTTTTGTTATAGCTCCGACAGAGATGATTTTGATATGCCTGTAAATGATTTAAGGCATTTTGTCATCTTTCTTGTAACATTTCTAGCTCATGTAGGCGAGTATGTCTGTACTCTTCATCATCAATCATTCCTTTCAAAGAGACTCAGAGAGAAGGAATTTCGACCTCGATGGGTAATATGGCCTCCGATTCGTAGACTAGGGAAAATGGAGTGGCTCCAGTGGGGGTACGAATGCTGGTACAATAGGCCCATAAAGCAGGATTAAGTTGTAGGTGCCAATCTCGACTAGCGTCATTGATGGTATTCTTCAGAATGCGAAGAATTGTTTTATTTGATGCCTCAACTTGGCCGTTACCTTGTGGTTAGTATGGGGTGGAGAAATGGTGTTGGATGTGGAATTGCTCATAGAGTTCATGAACGTCCTGATTTTTGAATGGACTACCGTTGTCTGTGATGATGGATTGTGGGACACCATACCAGAAAATGATGTAATTTAGAATGAACTTGGATATTTGTTTACAGGTGATGTAAGTGAGAGGGACGACTTCAATCCACTTAGTAAAATACTCAGTGGCAGTGATTATGAATTTATGGCCATTAGAAGAGGATGGATGGATCTTACCCACAAGGTCGAGTCCCCATTGTGCGAAAGGCCATGGAGAAGTGATCGGTTTCAATTCCTGTGTAGGTGCATGAATTAGGTCGCTATGCACCTGGCATTTTCGACATGTTCTAACAAACTAAAGAGCATCTTTTTCCAATGTCGGCTGGTAGTATCCCAGTTTGGTGACTTTCCTAGCTAAGGTTGGGCCACTTGAATGAGATCTGCATATACCTTCATGTACTTCTCGTAAAGTCATTTGGGCTTCATCAATGTCAAGACAATGAGGAAAGGTATTGTCAAAGCCACGATGGTATAAGGTGTCACTGACGATGGTATGTCTAGCCACTTTTTGGATAAAGGATTTTCGTTGGGAGGTTTTGGGATTTAAGATAGTCATATATGTCCTAATACCAAGGCGAACTGGGACCAACAATCTCACACACCATTTCTGACTCTGGAATATCGTATGCAGGCATCAATAGCTGTTCCACTAAGAATTCAAATTGTGACACATTCTTAGGGATGTCTAGGAGAGATCCAATGGTAGCCATTGCATCAGCCGCCTTATTCTGTGTCCTTGGGATTTTTTCAAATGCAATCCTTTTGAAATACATCAGGAAACTATCCACCATTCATTTTTAGGGAAGCAACTTCTCATCTTTTGTGTCATAGTCATCATTCACTTGATTAATGACTAATTGAGAATTCTTGAATACGAGCAATGTTTGAATTTTCCATTTAATTGCTATCTTGAGACCTGTGACCAATGCCTCATATTCTGCAATATTATTTGTACAAGGGAAGGCAATCTGAAATGATTTAGGAATTGAATCCCCTTGTGGTGTGATAAATAATATGCCAGCTCCTAAGCTATGACCAGTGTGGGACCCATCAAAGTATAGTTTCCATGGTAGATCTAGTTCTGCATGAAAAATAGACTCATTTGAAAAATTAGTTATCAACAGATGAGTGGCTTGGATTGGTGCATCTGCCAGTTGATCTACTATTACTTGACCTTTTATTGCTTTGCGCTCCACATATTGTATGTCATACTCGCTTAATATCATGACTCATTTTGCCAAACGGCCTGTCAATGCTGCTTGACTCAAGAGATATTTTAATGGGTCAATCTTTTCTACCAAATGTGTTTGACGGCTCAGCATATAATGTCTTAATTTTTGTGCCACGAAAACAACTACAAGGCATGCCCTTTCAATGGTTGTGTAGTTGAACTCATATCCAATTAGTGTGTGGCTGATGTAGTATATGGCTCTTTCTTTTTCTTCATGGTCATTTGCACCAATAATGCCCCCATTGCCTTTGTCGTTGCAGAGACATACAAGATTAATGGTTTGCCCTCAATAGGCGGAATCAACACTGGTGGTGTCAATAGATATTCTTTTATTTGTTCAAAGGTTATGTGGCATTTATTCGTCCATATAAAAGGAATGCTTTTGCGTAACAGATATTGAAATGGTTGACACTTGTCTACCAACTGTGCTATGAATCATCGAATAGACTGCGATTTGCCCTGAAGTGTTCGCAACTCACTGATTCATTTTGGAGGAGGCATGTCTAGAATTGCTTTTACTTTTGCTGGGTCAACCTCAATGCCTCGTCACGAAACTATGTATCCCAACAGCTTTCCTGAAGTGACTCCAAAGACACATTTATTTGGGTTCAATCGAACCTTGTAATCCTCAAGCCATCTAAAAATTTTGTCCAAGACTTTGAGCTGTTCCTTCCTTGTCAAATATTTTTCCAATAGGTCATCTACATAATCTTCCATTAGGATATGCATCATGTCATAAAAGATTGTTGTCATAGCCCTCTGGTATGTAGTGCCTGCATTCTTTAGGCCAAAAGGCATGACATTCCAACAGTATGTTCCCCAAGGGAAAGTGAATGCCATTTTATGTTGATCCTCTGTTGCAATTCGGATTTGGTTATAGCCTAAGAAACCATCCATGAGAGATAGCATCTCATATCTTGCCACGAGGTCAACAATCATGTCTATATTTGGTAAGGGGAAGTCATCCTTTGGGTAAGTATTAGTCAAATCTCTGAAATTTGTGTAGATACAGATTTGTCCATTTGGCTTTGCAACAGGAACAATATTGGATATCCAATCAACATAGTCCATTGACCTTATGAACTCAGCATCGAGTAACTTTTTTAGTTCAACCTTGAAAAGTAGTGCAATCTGTGGATTCATTTTGTGCAACTTTTGTTTGACTGACTTGATTCCTGGGATTAAAGGAAGATGATGCAGAACCAATTCAGGATCAAGGCCTGGCATGTCAACATATGACCATGCGAAGTTAACTTTCCTGTCTGTGAAGAATTATTTAAATTCAGGTTTTTCTTCATCTGACAATGATGCGGCTAAGAGAATCATTTTGGGATTCTCTGGTGTGGCTATGTTAACTTCCATTGTGTCCTCAATGAGCATAGCTGATTTTTCCTATGTTACGGGGAGAAAGTCCAATCCTCCATCCTTAGGCACCTCAAAGAGGTTTTCACCTTCGGATGCGTCCTTTGTTTTTACTATTTTACTATCAGAAGGTGCCTTGCGGTTTTCACCTAAAGACATTTCTTTTTCCCTTTTACTCTTTATATTTTTGCGATTGGAGGATTGCACAGTCTCCCCGAAGTAAGTTGCCCAATCTAGATCAATGGAGAACCCTATTTTGTGATCCCCCCATGGAATACCTTCTCTTAGCCCCATGAATTCTGCAATTGCCTTGTCATTCTGAAGTATGTCCATCACCGGTGAATCTTGTTGGTCCCAGTCAATTAGTTGTGGGTAAACAAGGGGATCCCATCGTCAGTGTTGGTAAAGGATGGTGAAGATGCGGAAAGTGTGCAAATTGATGCCTCAAGTGCAAAGGAAAAGTTTTCAATTTCCACTTCCGTGTCTAATGCAATGGATGGTCCATACTCCAAGTCAGATGAATCGAATTCAAAATCATAATATCGAATAAAATTATCAACATCATGACTAGTGGTTGGCATTTCATAAGTATGGATAGTGGGCTCAAATAGGTTAGGCTCATGGGTGGGCTCAAGAATGGGGTGGGATGATTCAGGTGTTGCTGATGACACCTTGTGTTCTTTTGGATTCCAAGGAATGCTTACCCATTCCTTATTTTTGGAATGTCGGTCAATAGGGTCAATGTGGTATTCCTGGTAGAATCGTTCTTCGAAGGAAAGTTGGCCAGGTTCTAAGAATAGTTCATCAATGTCATAGCCATTGACGGTTTTGTCAGATCCCCATTCCCATTCATTTGAGTCAGTTTCTGTAAGGGATTCTTCGCATGTCTCAACACTTTCTGTAACCGTTACAACCTTACTTGAAGGTTTATGGGTATGTTGATCGTCAGTTTCAACTTGGTCAAACCCTAGCCCTATGTATCTTGGTCTTGCCGTCATGATAATAGGTTCCCGTCTTCCATTGCTATTCTTTCCAAGGCTGCTTGTGCCGTCAAAACCTAAGGCTTTGCATATATCATAGCCTTTGCCATAGAGATGCAGCGGTAGTGGAGATAACTTTGTTGGGTCTTTGTAGATCCAGTTATCTATGTCAATAATGACTTCATTACCCATATCGCCCCACCGTGTAAAAACACTTTTTGGTGGAACCTTGAAAGTTATTTTGGGCTCAATTGCAAAACATGGTCTACCATAGACTTTAGGTGGCTTTGGTATTGTGGTTATACAATAAGCCCTATTCAATTTGAACTCTCCACAACCAAGGTCTTGGATCTGAAGGTCTTTACTTGGGATGGAGGCCGATGAAGATGGTGTGGTAGAAGGTGATGGAATGTATGATTTTGTGAGTGTCGATGGGTCAATATATTTGGATGAGGTGGAAGATGAGGCTTCCCGATTGATGGGTATCTGGTGCTCAGCAGTGGCTCACAGGTTGGTACAGTATTGAAATGGATCGGGATCTCCTGGGATAGTGATCTTAGTTCCATCAAAAGGGAATTTGAGGCATTGGTGGTATGTAGATGGAATAGCCTTTAGAGCATGAATCCATGGGTGACCAAGTAAGATATTACAGTGTATGTCATGATCTAGGACCTAGCATGTTGTATCTATGATAACGGGTCCTACCCAGAGTGTAATTGTAATAATGCCTTTAGAAGCACGTTCTTCATCATCGTATGCCTTGATGACAATGCTCTTGCTAGCATCTACACATGCATCAAAGAAACCAAGAGATTTGACCAATTTTAGAGAGAAGATGTTCAATCCTGCTCTGCCATCTACTAGGACTCGTCTAACCTTATGCTTGTGGACAAAAACCTTAATGTGAAGGGCATCATTATGCGATGGTTTGGGAGAGGAATAGTCACTATCCAAAAAGGTGATGTGATGAGGCAAATTCAGATATCCGACCATAGTCTCAAAGTGGTTGACATCGATGTTGGTTGGGATAGAAAACTCTTGTAGTACTTTATCTAGGATGGCCTTATGCGCGGGTGAAATACGGAGTAGTTCGAGAATGGATATTTGAGCAGGTGTTTTATTGAATTTCTCAATAATGTTGAACTCCGGTTTTGGATTGGGATGTTTGGAAGATGGACTAGGTATGGTGATTTTCAGTTGATTTGCAGAAGGACCTGAGATGGTGACCTTGCCTTTACGCATGGTTACATTGCATTTCGGGGCCTTTTTAATGGTAATGGTATTAACACATTCATCTTCATTAGCAGGGCGAAGATTGTTGATAATAGTACCATCGGGAAAATTATACGTAGGACAGATAGTATTATAGGCCGGACGAATGTGGTTGGCTTGATTGTTGGTATTCTTTGTGCCTGACGAGGAAGCTTTAACATGATCTTGTAGTGGGTTTTTGTGTACGGTATGATCCACATTAGATGTAAATGATTGACCACCCAACTCGATGGTGTGGTTTTTCTATGAGGTCTTGCACCAGATTTTGCAATTGACGGCAAGAGGAAGTTTTGTGCCCTTTGGCACGGTGGTAATCACAAAATGAATTGTCATCCCACCATGACGACTTGAACTGACCAGGGTCATACGGTTTTGGCTCTTCCAGTGTTATGACGCCGTTTTGAAGAAGTTTCTTCAAGACAATTTCAATAGGTTCACCCAAAAGGGTGTATGTGCGTTTTTGGAATTGTCGGGGTTGACGGAGTTGCCTTTGATTATATTGTGCATGATTACTTTGGATAGCATTGGCAGTTGGTGTTGGTGTAGTTACAGGTGCATTTTGATTTTGTACTCCTTTGATTGTGAGTACATGACCTGTTGCATTGACAGTTTTTGCATCAACTATACCGTCATTTGTGATGTGCTTGTTCTTAACCTAGTATTTGGTTTTGTCATTTGAGCTACTTGGGTTATTATTTGTGGTGGTGTTGATGGTTTTGCCACCATATATTAATTCACCTTTGGTGATCAAGGCTTTCTCAAGTTGAACGCCCTTTTCAACAAGGTCAACAAAGGTGGTGCAACAATGGACTTGTAAGCCATACCTTAGCGGCCCTAGGAGAGTTTGTACAAACATGGTGACTTTCTCCTTTTCAGGTATTTCTACCAGACATCTGCTTGCTAAGGTTCTCCATCTTTGAAAGAGTGGAATAAAAGTATCTCCTGCATCCTCTTGGGTAAGTCTACATAAGGAGGCAATGTTGATATCCATGTCGATGTTATAGGCATAGTTTTCAAAAAACTTGTTTGCCAATTCATCCCATGTTTTGATTCCCTTAGGAAAAAGCAAGAACCATTCTAGTGCATGACCTGCGAGACTTCTAGAAAAGAGTCTCATGAGATAAGTTTGCTCATATGCAATGTCCATGCAACTAGTGGTGAATTCTTTTATGTGTTCAATTGGGTTTGCTTTTCCTTTGTACTTGGGAAAATGAGGTACCACATATCCATGAGGAAAGGGTGGCATATACAAGGTTGTGTCAAATGGATATGGACACAAGTCATGTGACATGTATGAATTTTTGCTGGATTGTTGCAAGGTTTCCACTTGTGTTTGAAGAGCAATGAGTTGGAGTGTGAGTGATTCCACCATGGGATGGTTGGTAGCATCACCCATGTTGGTGATAGGGGCAGCTTGAGTCCCCAACTGTTGAGATGAGATGTGTTGATTTTGAGTGGGTTTCCTATGAGCAAAGTGAGTGTTGTGATTAGGCGGTTGTTGGAAATGAATGTTTTGATGAGGGATGTGCTGCTGCGTATGGACTTGAGAGGTGTAAGTGGGGATGTGATATCCTGCCATGTTGGACTGAATTTGAGGACCTTGCTGGTTTTGACTTTGTTGATGTCCAAATGGAGTGAAAGATTGATGGCCTTGTTGATTTTGAGCTTGTTGATGCCCAAATGGAGTGAATGATCGAGTGCCTTGATTGCCTTGCCCAAATAAGAGATTGTGGCTTTGAGGAATGTTGGTGTTTTGAGTCACAGGAATGTTGGTATTAACCTGTCATGAAGTGGGTTGGGTGCCTTGAATGAAAAATCTTCGTTTGTTTCTCCCAAAAGGGTTGGATGAGTTGGTTGCTATGGCACTTGAGGAACCCAATAACAAGTTTGTTGATGTACTCATGGAACTAGATGAAGTTCCAAAGAGGTTTGATGTGGTTGCACCCATTGTTTGTGAAGGGATGGTGGATGTTTGTTGGGGGATAGATTGTGATGTGGTGTTGGTTTGGGAAGATGATCCCCCAATAGATGTTGTGTTGGTTGTGGTGGCTGCATTAGTTGTGGTGGTAGCTTGACCAAGGGAAGTAGCATTGATTGTGTTGATGACATTTTGTGAAGAGGCTCCCATGGAAGAATTGTGTGATGGTGAAGTGGGAGAAGTTGCTCTAAGAGTGTTAAGATCAAATCCCTTTGGTAACTTAGCCCCTTGGTCAAGGAGCATAACTAGGAATCTAGAAGAGTCATTTAAGACTACTTCTTCTACAAAAGCAACAACTTCTGGATGTTGGGTAGTAGCTAATACATCTTCTTCAAAGACTTCCCCATTTTGATCTCGTCAGATAAATGGTTCAAAAATATGTGATGGAGATGATGGGATGTTCATTTCATTGAAAGGATTGATGTTGGAATTTCCCATGTCAAAACAAGGATTTTTCGTGGCATTAGGGAATGAATCCATGCCAATTGTGAATTCAAGAAAGTTGGTGTCTTGTCTAAAGGAATCCATGAGTCTTTTCTTTTTCTGTAATCTAGTTTCAACCATACAAGGTTTTTTTCAACTTGGGATGATGGGGAGAATGATCTAAGTATGACACTATGTTTTTTGGTTTCTTTGTATTTTTAAAGGATGCTATGAAATGCAAGTGAGACTAAAGACTTGTGAATGCAAGTGGTGTGATACTAAAATGGAGATGCTAAATGATATGCAACTAAAAGATCCTAAGATGTACTTACTATTGAGGGATTTTAAAGAGGACAACTTGGGCAAACAAAGTTTTTTGCAATGATTCAAGTTTGGAAGACCAATGGACCATAAAAGGGCTATAACGAGGACAAAGTGAAGTTTCCACACTAGACTATTGAGTGGGAAATAATTCACAAAAGATTTGACAAAGTGACAAAGGTAATTGGGTCCAATGATAACCTACTATTGAATGCAAAGTTTTGATAATGAATGGTAAGAGTCAACTCCTAAAATCTGTGAAAGTAAGTGTCTAAGGAGATGGTGAAGTTATCAATGCAATCTAATGGACTAGAAAGGAAACCCTATTGTGATCCTAAGATGGTACGTAAAATGCAATGTTTAATAACAAT
Source organism: Sequoiadendron giganteum (assembly GCA_007115665.2). Classification (NCBI taxonomy): domain Eukaryota; kingdom Viridiplantae; phylum Streptophyta; class Pinopsida; order Cupressales; family Cupressaceae; genus Sequoiadendron; species Sequoiadendron giganteum. Next base: position 405,105,220 of record CM021101.1, read on the forward strand.
TGAGCAATTCAGAGTCTGGTTTGAACTGTAACAGTGAAGGAAGACTTGATTGAATTAAAGACAAGTTGCAGACTTTCAGTTTTTTGATAGCTTGAAGGTGTTTTGAGGATTTTCGCAAATGCGTTGCAGCAAATGTGATACGACAGAGCGAATGCGGCTCACAGAGGCGAATGCGGTTCAAAAAGTGTCGATTGTGACATAGTTTGCTGAATGCGTGCTGATATCTCTCAAATGCGGCTCAAGATACTAAATGCAGTTTAATACTGGCAAATGTGGCTCTGTATGTTTCAATTGCAGCTCATTAGAGTGAATACGGCTCAGGATGATTCAAATGCGGCCCATCAGAGCGAATGCGGCTCAAGATATGGCGATTGCAGTTTATCAGAGCGATTGCGTCGCAATAGATAAATCTTTAGAAAACATAACTCTGTTTTGCAGATTTGACAAGTTCTTTGACCCAAATTTTTGATTTTTAGTTTGTTGAAGTTTGTTTGAAAATAGTTGGAAAACACATAGAAACTAAAACATTAAGTGTATGTTCAAGGATCAAGCATGATCCTTTTTTGTTTGCACTGGTATTTGAACAAAAAAGATACTTCAAGTAGACTCACTCTTAATAGTCAAAGGGTCATCATAACAATCACAACCCACAGCTTAAAATCGCGTCGACTCACATAGCCATGTCACCCCCTAGAGGGCGCCCGTGTTTTTGTCTTTTCCAGGTGCGTACTCAAGGTGACAGAAGTGGATACCGAATCCCCTGAGTAAACAGTCCATGGTGACTATATGGTGAGTGTCTTGGGGGGAGATTCTTCCCTCCCCTTGTACCATGATTGAAACAATGTCTGGATACTAACACGACTGGCTTGTACACTATGGTTCTTAGTCAAGGTTTCCGTTCGGCGTGGCAATAGATAGAATCCCTCAGGAGACCTCCCAATCTTTAGAAAAAAGACTTTGGGGATGGTTATCTTGCCTACTACTGTTGAATATGGGTTTCCCCAAAATTCACTTTTGATTATAGTGGGTTGGAAAACCTGGCTTTGGTTGTTCCCACTTAGGTCATTCTCGTAGGGTGAGTACTTTTTTCCACTACGACAGGCCTTCTAAAGGATTTAAGAAAACATGAAATGCATAAATATAAAAATGGATAAGTCTGGCTTTTGGATCACCCAGTAAAGGGGAGAGCATATACCTATTATCCAATCAAACACAGTAAACAAATTGTTAAGTTTTAAACCCAAATGAAAAATTTTCTACTCTAAGTGAAGATATTGCTTCACAAAAGCATGGGGTTCATTTTAACCAAACAAAAGTAAAATGTGGTGACTATCCTAGATTGATAAATTCCAAATTAAATTTTCTATCCTAGGATTGGTAAATTCTGAATTAAATGTCTATCCTAGGGTTGGTTTATTTTAATCCCAAAAAAAGAAAAACTGGCCGCGGTCGCGTCGAATCCGAAAAAAAAAATTAAAAGAAATTACAACCAGTCGCTTATGGCTCGAGCGAATACGGTGCGATGGCTGTCAAATGCATCACATCCTGTCAAATGCGTCGTTATGGATCTCGTATGTGTCGTGATAGAGCGTATGCAGCATTCACGATCAAAAATGTGGTGCGACAGAGCGTATGCGTCGCATGAGCTTGCAGTTGCGTCGTTCCGTACTCCTGTACCTACAAAATAGAATCTGAGGCCATACAAAACCTGCAAAAAATGTGTTAGATTGTCGGGTTCATGAATGTAATGATGGATAATTTCCTGCAAGATAGAATAGTGGATTAGTAATACCTGCAAGTCAATAAAACATCACACAATAGAATGCAAAGGAGAAAAATGTAAAGAAATGCAAGAACTAGAAAGATCTCACCCATTCCTACACTCCATGGCTGACTTCCATTGCACCTCCTCAAGCTTGCTGTAATAATGGACGCCCTCAGATTTGTGAGCACACTCTAAAAAAGTCTAGTCCTAACAAATCCTTTGAAGGATTTATGAAAATGACTCTATATGCAAACTAGAATTTTACTTCTATTATGCAAATAGTAATATAAGCCTAAGATATGAGAATGCCAATAATAAAAATAGATTAAGCAATGATCGATCCCGAAAATGAGATCAAGATTGTTATTTTATAGAAAATGCAATCTTGAACAGATGGATTAGATGAGATATTGAGAAATTCCCTAGAATCAATGGTTAAGATTCAAGGTGACAACTCTCAATTAGGGTTAGGTCAACAATCGGCAAATGTGTGGACAAGATTTAATTTAATAAATTAAATCAACGGTGAAGAATAAATGTGACTTTGAGATGAAATTAGTAAAAATCAAAAGATAAGGGGATGAGATTTTAGAAAATCAGTAATTTTAGAAATTACTTGATTTGTAGAAAAATATTTCCATTTTGAATTAAATTAATTCAAAATAGGGATTTTGTGAGATAATAAGTAATTGATTTTTGAAATTACTTACTAACTGAAGAATCAGTTAACCATGTGAGACATTTTTAAATGATTTTGTTCTATTTAAAAATATAGAAGTGTCACATGCAACAATTAAATAATTAAAAATAATTATTTAATTTAGAAGAAGTAGTTAATTAATTAAATAAATTATCAAATCTATTTAATTAAGATGATTTAGGAATTAGTGACATATTAAATCAATATATTTAATAATTAGGAGGACATTAATGATAAGGATTAATTAAATAAATAAGACTTTATTTAATTGCAAGAAGACTTTGATAATTAGTGAATATTAAATAAATAAATAAGATTTATTTATTTCATAATCATGAAGAATGAGAGATTATGAATTAATTAAATAATTATGAATTATTTAATTAATAGTTGAATGTGGGTTAGAAACATAATTAAAAATGTTATAATCATGTTATGACGAAAGGTGGTAAAATAGTGATCACAGGCTTAAGTCATTTTTAGGTGTCTACAACTATGATTGAGGTACATTTTGATATTGCACTTGAGATACACCTTGGTATTGTGGAACTTCTTGACTGCTGATATTGGAAGTTTTCTTGATGTGGATATTGAGGTGTTTGTGGAATGATGTCCATTTGTTGCGGATATGTAATGTTTTGACTTTGCATATGACATCAATGATACACCAAATTTTGATTTCATTTAATTTCCTCAAGATCTCTTTGAATTTTATTTAGGGCGATTAGATGTTTTGGACTTATTCCTTGATGGGGGTTTTGAAACCCTTGATGTTGTTTCCCTACTTGATGTTGTGACCCTTGATAAGAGTGATTTTGGCAATAGATTGACATGTTTTGGGGATGTTTTGATACTTAGTACCCTATCATAAGGTCACTTGGTTTATATCCTCATGGGCCAATTCCGCCATTCATGGCATTTTCTGCTGGGATGCTAGTGTTGTCCTTACATACTTCCATTTTTTTCCTATGCTATGATCTTGTGGTTGTTATAAACAACTTGGGTCCCTTGTGGGAGAGTGGTGTAACATTTGAACTCTCTAGGTGACTCAAATCCTAAAGACCCAATGTTGTCCTAAATGATAGGATACAAATTAGGTGAGATATTGGAACTATTGGAATATACCAAGATTCTGAAAGTAGTAGAAGGAATACAAGTTCATATTTTTCCTTGAAGTATGTTTTTAAAAGTTGTATACCAACCTAGTTCTGGTTTCATAAAGTTCCCAAAGGTGTTTCTTGAGAAATTTTGGACAAAGATGCTTAAGTCTTAAATGATGACCTATAGACCTTACTTTAGGGATCTTGACTTTGCGTGAGATCATGAAGAGGATATTTATTGCCACGTTGGTAGTGGTAATACAGGTCTTTCTACTACCATGTCAGCTTTCTCTTCCTCTTCGTCTAAGATGATTGATGCGGTGAGAAACTGGTGGGTTGTTTAATTCTTCTAAAAAATTAAGGTTCTCAAGCTTCTTATGATGTTAGTTTGTTCACCTTCGATGTATGTGAGACTAGGTTGAAGGATTTGTGCTACAAGGTCTGGTTGTTGAACTAGAGCAGTTGGTTGCTAGATGGTCATAAAGTTTAATGGTGTTATGGGATGAATATTTTTTTCAAATGGTACTACTTTTTGGAAATCAAATTGTTGAAGAACTAGGGTCGATATTCCACTTCTTTGTCTAGAGGATATGTTGCGGGAAAACTTACTTGTACTATTTGTGAGTCCCAAGTAACTGTTGATATCATAGACTTATAAGTGGAGGAATGACCCCAATGGTTTGCTTAATTTTGATTTCAAATAGGTAGGATGAAAATAGTGGATGAGGTACTATGTGACCTTTTGGCTTTCCAATTGTTTGGTTCGAACAATGATCCTATAAACAACTCCTTCTCAAATTTCTTCGTGTTTGACGTATGGCAAGTGATAAAAAAACACTTGGACTAACTCAACCAGCATGGACTTATTTGACCTTCATGTCTATAACTTAAGTTGTGAAATCACAACACCCAAGCCATATTTCCCAAATATTTACCTTGATTAATGTAACCTAAAATAAAAGCCAAAATATTTAGAAACCTTTAAGGAAAGATCCTTTGAAGGAGTGCAAACATAATGCTTCTTTCACAAGTATGCACCAATTCAAAGGGTTTGTGATTCAACCATCTCGTTTAGTATTTGTTTGAATGTGTTATTTTTTATTTAAATCAAACACAAAATTTGATGTCAATTTTTTTTGAATGTAATGGGAAAGTTTAACATAAATAAGCAATTACAACCCTAGGGGATAGAAACCATTATCTTAGGTAGGCTTGCCTCATGCTCCGAAGGGACAATTTTACATGCAACTTATGGTGCAAGCCTATAGTTGGACATGGCAAGTAACTTCTCAGAAGTAAATTTTGATGCACCACTTTCAGAGAATATTTTTGGATAATAGGGTGGCTTCTAAACAACTTGGTTCTTAGTGATAGCTATGAATGCGAAAATATGACACTCTCCCGCTAGCCACTTAAGGATCTTTAACCATTCTCATTCCACTTAAGGAATGGGATTAGGTGCAGTATGTTGTCAATGATCAAAATGTGTTGAGAGGAATCAGACATGAGAAAATTGTGCAAAGTTGATTGCACAATTTGTGTGATTGAGAAATATATTGGCTAGTCAAGGTTTAGATTGACCAGTCAGGATTTAGATGACTTACTTAGGAAATTGATGGCTTAGTTAGAAACTTGATTGATTAGTTAACAACTTAGATTGTTCAGTCAACAATTTAGATTGATTAGTTAACAACTTCAAAGATTGCTCAGTCAACAATCGTAATTCGCTCAATCACAAAATGGTTGAGGAATATGAATTAATTGATTTAATGAATTAATTCATTTTTGGAGTTGAACATGCAAATCAAGTTTGACTTTTGCACAGTTTGATTTGTTTTTTGATAATTGATTTGAATAGTTTGATTTAAATATTCAAAATTTGGAGGGAAAGTGTCGTAATTAAATTATTATGATTTAATAATTTAATCAACTTAGGGGAATAAGGTGTTCTAGCGACATAATTAAATAATTGGTGTTATTTAATTAATCAAGGCGAAATAAAGTGAGATTAGGACTTCATTAAATAAATACGATTTATTTAATTGGTCGAAATGATGAAAAATAAATGAATCAAATAATGTTGTTTTATTTAATTAATAGCATAATTAGGGTTTTTAGGATATTATTAAATAAATGAAATTTATTTAGCTTGTCTAAAATTATGAAAAAGTGAATTAATTAAATAATGTTGTATTATTCAATTAATAACATAATTAGGGTTTTGGATGTTGTTTTATGTGGTGTTTTGGGACGTGTGATGATTTAGGACGTTTCAGGATGATTCTGAGATAGTGTGGGATGACTTCAAGTTGTTCTGAGTCATTTTGGGATGATTCTGAGATGTTTTGAGTCATTTTGGGT